>JACEFZ010014082.1:362500-655590 GCA_014155875.1 Cepaea nemoralis | reverse complement strand
TGGGGGCTTCGTATTGCCCCCCGTGCTGGTCCCAAATAAAGAGGTGCCAGTCCTAATTCATGTTCCTCTCAATTTTTTGATAAATATATTGTATAACTCCTAATGTTTGTCTCTCGTTTTCGCATTCGCAGAGGTCTATATTAGACTTTTATGTGGCATATTAATGCATTTGTATTAATTTCTCAAACTTTTGGTTACGAATTCCCTTCCATTATCTGTGAGGGTCCTGTCTGTGGCTAACTAACTGTTATATTCTTGTAGGAAAAATCTTATAACAGAATCAGCGCTCTTATTCTGGATTGGTGATGCCCTTTCATGGCCGAGAGACTTCATAGCAATCGCGACAATATGAGGTGATAGACATTCCCCGATAGACGTTTTTTGATGAGGACTGAAATATCTAGCTCACTCTTCTTGCATATGGGAACTGAGAATATCCGTTATCTTGTAGGGAGCATTTGATTGTTTTCTATATTTCTTAAGCCTACATTTCTTCCATTCGTTCGTCGCAACGTACTTATGAATTATTCTAAACATATTTGGCCAATAATATCTATTTTTCTTGAGAGCTTTGCACAATTTATCATGCGGCCTAAGATGTCGCATTTCATCATGATATGCTCTTAAAACTTTGTTTTCTACTGTTTCGAATGTATTCTCTAATTCTGCTCTTCATTTTTCATCATATAGTATACTGTTCATCTTGCTGCATTCAATAAATTCGTTTTTGAAATTGTTTTCGGCTGTTTCTTTCACATTTGTTTAATTTCTATTACTTCGGATTCTTCGTATCTTGTCTCCTTTCTATTACTCAAAATGGGTAATTGTGGACCTCTCCGCCTATTTGTCTTAGCTAGATCTGTCGGTCTGTGATTCTCTCTAAATTCTCTATTCAACTATGGCCTTGTAATCCATATATTACCTGTTCGCATTCTGTTGCGTGCTATCTCCGGCTCTCCCCTCTTCTTCATTTCTTCAATATCTCAAAGATGGAATTCTGGACTAATAAATCTGCACAGTGTATTTTCTTTACTCGGAATATATCCACTTTTGCGTATGTATCCTTGTTAGTTCAGGAGCGCCCATGTTCCTTTAGTGTTCTGTTGGTATGGGGCTTCTAGTAATATGTATTTACTGCATGTGATCTAGTTTTGGAAATGATGAAATTTTGCGTATGTAAAATATTCTAATGCAGTTTTTTGGAAGAGCATAGTGGATAGCATATGCTTTCGCCCTTCTCAATCTGTCGACCACTTTAATCTGAGATTTGCTAAGTTTTGTGTGACATAAAAGTAGATTGGTCCGCTCTCATTTCTCAACTACCCTGGTATTCTTAGGAATTTCACCTTTCATAGATGGTTGCGTAAACATGGCGCCCAATATGCTTTGTCGGAAGCATCTGTATCATAATGACGGCATAACTGTGTTTTAAGTCTGGATGTGTCCTAAGAGTGAACTGTTTTGTTAAGTCTGTTTTTTTAAAAAATCAAGTATGCTTTCTGGCATCGTTATTTTCAGTCTCACTTTAAACGTTTGCGTAGTAACGTCGGGTTCTGTTAATAGTTCTGTCTATTTGCAGTCGTACTATTGGGATCGAATGCCGACGATAATAGCCTGCAGCTTACGTCGCATAAAGCCCGAATCTCTCTATATTTGGTTGGATTCATGGTAATTCTCGTAATGACTTTAACTTTTAATCCCTGATTCTCCGTTAAATAATCTCCTCTGCATATTATATAATTGTATCTGCTCATTTGATATGAGACTTAGTATTGTTTTAGAGTTTTTTTTATTCCGCATTTACTGGAGTTCAATTTATACATCGTGTGAATTAGTCTAGTCAAAGTACTTAACTTTAGCGATGTTTCAGGTTGTTTGCTGCACGTCTGCTCTGTCTGTGTATTATCAACTGTCTTATCTATTTAATGCTAATTGCGATACTTTGCATGCTCTTGCCTAATGACTATGATTTAATATAATAAGGCCATATTTATGTGTAAGTTCGGTAACATGTCGCGCAGTTCATGACCCTATTTTGATAAGCATTCGTAATGACCTGCTGTGAGTATTAGAAGAGGCACTTTTCTTCTGAACATCCAGGCTGTACTATAGTGGATCGACTCATAAATTCTCTGATCCCTGTCGTCTTAGCGTATTAAATGATTGGTAGATGATCCTCAGTTAAGTAGTCTGTGAGGCGTCTTTGCCCATAAAATATCGTCAATTCATTGCCTGCTTAATGGGATTATTTAGCTACGTCTCTTGGTGATTTTGTTAGGGCCTGTAGTCACAACGAAGCGTGACATCCGTCTCTCTTGGTCACCTATATCCTACATCGAAGAATGACTATTCTGACTTGGATCTTGTTTGATTCCTTATCCCTCGCTTTTTAGCATGTCTTCTATTGCTTTTTTCTACTATCTTCTCTTACTTCTAGAGAGTTCTTGCTATGTTTCTGAAACTATATTGGTGTATGACTTTCCTGTGTTCTATTTCCATAGTAACTGTCTTATGTCTTACTAGTTTACTCCAGGCATTATACATAAAACATTCTGTCGTGTTTCTACTAAGTCTATGCTAGATCACTTCTTATACTCTGGCGAGCTTATCGGTATACATAACGGTTCTTGTTCTCTGTCTTCAAGAGATTGACGTCTGTATTGTCTATCTTGAAAGTGTTACTTGACGATGGTTTCTTTATTTTTCTGAATGCTATGGATCTATTTATTCATATCATATCCTGTCTTTGCGGCCTACTGCGCTCTATTTTTATTTCGGTTATTAATAGGGCCCTCTGGATATTTATTCATTGGCAATCCTTCTTTAACTGTTGTTGCTATGTTGTTAAGATCAGGTGCTATTTTTGCAATCACACACCCTCTATACAATTTAATATCTTTCCCTGTGTTATTAAAAATCATTACCGGGGAACTGTATTGTCTATCTAATGTTATTATTCCGTCGGTGACTTCTAATCCTGTTTCATATATTATCTCTCTCTCTCTCTCTCTCTCTCTCTCTCTCTCTCTCTCTCTCTCTCTCTCTCTCTCTTCTCTCTCTCTCTCTAACTCTGTTACTGTAACTGTTTGTCCTGTCGAAAAATACGGATTTTTTTTTAATTTTTGCTTGTATCAGATTGACTGTCTGTGGTTTTAGAATCATAGATGTTTTTACTCTGACCAGGGCCGATACGTGCATGTCTTCCTCCAAGTCCACATAGACGTCTTGAAATCTCAACTTATGTAGATCAAAATAAAGCCTTACACCATTTTTTATCAAAAAATCTCTACCTAGAATCATGTTCCTATTTAACTCTTTAACCACATGAAAAAGGTGTCCTCACGTTTATTCCTCCCAACTTAAGGTTTATCATTGTTTGTCCAACCACTTCCAAATTTTGTCCAGTAACTGAGTGTAAGGTATCCTGATTTCTAACTATTCTAGAATTCTTTAATATGCGATATAAAAAAAATTTCCTTGATCACACTAACTTGCGCTCCTGAATCAATCAATGTTCTGATTCTAAATTTTCCGATTTCTATAATGCATGAACTGGGATCAATCATATTCACTGAAAACTTGTATCTCTCTAAGTTGAGGCCATTTTCTACATTCTCTATTTCTATTTGTCCTACTATATTTGCCATTTGGATAATTAATATATTCACTCATTCTTGGGACCTTTTTATTCTCCCTCCTACCGCAGGTCCTATTCAGTAAGTGGGACGCCAGTTTTCCTGCATTCTTGGCCTTGTAGAATTCCTCTGTCTGTCTTCATAATTTCTACTTGGTCCACTATTTTCACCTCTATTCTGTGCACCAACCTGAGCACGTCTGTTACCACAAAATCTAAAAACGTGTCCCCTCTGACCACAGCTCCAACAAACCATATTTGTGCTACTTGCCGTCTCTCTTATAGGGTTTCTCGTTTGTCTTTCTCTGTCATGAGTATTTTGATTATTATTTCCCTGCAGTGTCTGTATTTCTCCCCGTCTTCTCCATCCGTACCTCGCTTGTTCTATCTCCATAGGTTCTTCAATTCTCTCTTCTCTATTAGTTCCTATCTCTGTTCCTACCCTTAGTCTAAATCTTCTTCTCAAACTCTCTTCCTGTACAGCTATATCCACAGCCTGTGATAATCTCGCAGGATTTCCCTCATAAGTTTGAATTTAAGTCCATCTGACTTTATCCCGTCAACAAAAATTCCAACCAACATCCTCTCTACTTCCTCGCCTTGAACATTCTGCCCTATGAATGCTTCTTCAGCTAAATTAGTCAGCCTATCACTGAACAACTGAACACTTTCTCCATCATGTTGTCTAGATTGTCTTAATACTGAGAAAGCATATTATGGATCTGTGATCTCCGCATACTTGTGGGCTAGATCGTCCTTAAATTGTTCCCACGTCTCATCAGTTCCTGCTTCCAATTTTCTTCGAATATGATCCGAGACAGGCGATATGATCCTCATCTGTGTGTCAGCCACTAATAAGCATGTTTTTCGATGGACACAACCCATTTCTTAAAATATTTCGCTTGCCCACTAAACTTATCGATGTCAACAGCTACGCTTTGCTTTTTGAATATTGTGCCTAACTTTGATATGGCCCTACCTACACCACCAAGCACCTGTCCTAAAGAAAGGTCCTGGGCTTCCATATTAAAATCTGAAATACAAAATACACCAGTACAACACAATGTAGTATAATAATATATATTAACACAATATTATCCTAAACTAAGCAAGTTCTATAACTTTTCAGCAATTTAAACTATTAAGTTTGTACTTTGTTCAGTTGGCAATGTTGTCAATATCGTTATTCTAAACTAACCAGTTTCATAAGTTAATTATTATACTTGCTTCAGTTCCTCAGTTACACACACTGTTGTTTGCTCGATCGTTTCTCAGCTTAACAAACTGACCAGATGCCTGTCCTACGTTCCTGGGTAAAAATGACGTTAAGGCTCACGAAGTACAGTACAGCGTCCAAGAGATGGCCCAATCGACACAGTAATGAACTATTTGACTGCCGGTTCTCGGTGGACCTTTGATGGAAACCCTCTTCACTAAAACGATTTAGTTGCAGTGGATTCAAAAATTGTTGAACATCATTCAATTGCAAGTTCCTTCGACCTTGGATGAGATTCGATCAAACGGCCGGTCCAAATTCATCGCCATTCTGGAAAAATTGACTGATTTGAGATAATGTTTGAACTTGAGCGGTCTCAAAAATTTGACTGAGCTGAGGTAACAGCTGAACTTGAGTGACCTCAAAAATTTAACTGGCCTGAGGTAACGTTTGTACTTGAGTGACCTCAAAAATTTAACTGGCCTGAGGTAACGTTTGTACTTGAGTGACCTCAAAAATTTAACTGACCTGAGGTAACGTTTGAACTTGAGTGGGGTTCAGCGTTATCGTGGCTTTGCCGTCCGATTAGACCTGATTATCCAGCTGCAGGTAGACAATTCTCACAGTAACGCCCCAGGTTTATAAGATCGATGTATCCACCAGCGGCGTCCAAGAATGACGACGTGAAGCAGCAGTAAGCGACTCCGATTGGCTTTGAGTTCATCAAAAATCACTGTGCGTCAAGCATCAGGCCGCTGTGTAGGAACTATTCAGGCATGGCCACAGAACATCAGTCCCTTAGTCAGGCAGTACTGAGCAGCTTCTTGACCTTCACAGAGGACTATATTACGATAATTCAGCAGCCCGAGAAATCACAACTACCCCTGGTCGGGCTTTCAGTTGCTGTGTCTCTCAAAAATAATCAACAAGAACAGCCTCCATTTTTCAGGCGTGTTCAATAGAAGTCTTCGCTTGTGTCAAGATGATTCCCGCGGCGACCCATAAGTTGGAAATCCTGGGGTCTACGGCAACAAAATAGATTCCTATAACAGTGTTATAGGACAACAAGGCCGCTGTATGTAGTTGACGGTGCGTGTCTATAAACAACAAAGTCCATTATGACGATATATCCGAGTTTATTTGGCATTAATTTGTAAACTACCGTACAGATGAAAATCATACTCGACTTGTTCTTCTAGGCGGCTGATGGAAAAGTGTTTACGTCCACGCGTGAGCAACCCTAGATCCCTAACTACCGGTGCTCACGCGTGTACAAACCTATTCCCCCTTATTTTTGCACACCATCTATTAACTCATTAATTCCCTAACAGAGATGGTGCTCTGTTACATAACATATACTTGTAATATTTTTAAAACCGCTTTTAAACTGCAATATTGAAAGGTGTGACGCTGGTCGTCACGTTTTCCCACAGCCTCATGTTTCAAGTGTTGGCAATCATTTGAGATGAACACTTTGCTCCATTCTATGTCAAGCTGCCCAACATGATCTCACTAGGTGTTCCCCAGTTTTGCTTCTCCTTCAATCATCCTTTGTGGATAAACACAGCAGCCACAAACAATAGGTTGCAACATTTCGCTGCATCTCGCCAGGTGCATACTGCAGAGTTATATATCATATGAAGTGAATAGCTGAATCATATTTTGACTGAAATACATAACACATAGTCATTAATACTGTTCGAATGTAGAGCATTTGTTATCCCCACGTTAATCGCAAAGTCACTATGAAGACTTTCCTCTGCATACCCATTGTATGCATATACTTTTCTTAATAAATTAGCTTTAACTGATTTAACAATGTTTCTTTTCTTCTTTCCATTGGACAGATTCTAGAAAGTTAACTCTACCTTCACCGTGCCATCCTGTCAACAGATCTGCATTAGAGGTCTCCCAGCCACAGCCGCTAGACATGATGTATGCAGCTCTCATCATTAGTACTGTTATTCTCGTGGCGTCTAACTTATCCTGTGCTATCATTCTCCGTCCGCGCTGGTATCCATACTTCCCAAGGCATAACCAAGGTAACATCGCAGATCTGTGTTCTTCGTTATTTGCAATAGGGTGATTCAGAGAATGAAAAGTATCTTATGCAATAAGTCACTATCATTGAATGTAAACAAGATAGTACAAAATGTCACAGAAAGCATGCTTTACCGTGGGGCAGAGATCATGGAACTTGAACAAATTAAGAAGAAGCAATTGCCATTCATTTACAAAAACCAACTTTGTGCAAATTAAAAACCATGACTGTCAGTGTAAAATTACCGTGATAGACAATTCAAATGTAGGTGTAAGTATGCGTTTTATATATTTCAGTTTGAAGGATTTATCTTATTGCGTTAGTTTATGTTGTGTGAAATCTTCAGTATGTACCCGACGAGATGCAGCGAAATTACCAGGCAATAAATCGTGCAATATATTGTTTGTATCTTCGTTATTCAAATTAATAAGAGCTTAGAAGTACCGGATATGTGGTTCCTGAGAAGAATGTTGCAAAAGCCCAAGACTGCCAGAGCAACTAACAATGACTGCCTGAAAGTGATTAATGGCAGCAGAATATGAATAAAATTTGGTGGAACTACGGTACAGCTGTGGAAATGTAAACAATATAAAATAACACAAAGTAATGCAGCATTACAGCACAGGATTAAGACACATACAGGACGTTGCGGCCACTAGCCTTCATCTGCAAACAAATAATACACAAAACACACCACATAGTCACGGAGAAGAATACATTAAGGCATAAGAACGGGATGAGAAGAATCAAAATATGAAGAAAAAGATTAAAGCAATGAAGAGAAAATGAAAACTGAAAAAAAAAAAAAAAAAAAATTACCTACTTATCTCAGAATCCAAAGCTGTGTACTAACACGAGACGACGAGGCATTTTTTCAACCAAAAAGGTCACTACTCAGCATGTACTCTGAGACTGAACCGCAGCGGTTCTTAAACTGGTGCCGAAGCGGGGACACAAACTCTCATTTTGTGTTAAGTTTAAACAGAAAGATAGCTGGTAACAGCTTAGATAAAGTAAATAAATCAGAAAAATAGAAAAGCCATAAACTACTTAGATTAAGTAAATAGATCAGGAAAATAGAAAAGATAGCTGGTAACGACTTAGATTAAGTAAATAAGAAAAATAGAAAAGATAGCTTGTAACGACTTAGATTACGTAAATACGTCATAAAAATAGAAAAGATGGCTGGTAACTACTTAGATTAAGTAAATAAATCAGAAAAATAGAAAAAACAGCTAGTAACTACTTGGATAGATGACTTCACACAAGTATGCAAACAGAGACCGACCGACCGACCGATTCTAACCGATTAACTATTCTGTGCTAAATAGGGATGAATTACTATCCGTTATTTGTACACTTAAACTCTTCTTCTCTGCAGAAACCGCGGGTCAATGTCCACTCAAACATAATGCATCACTAACCATGATTACATGCACACCATCTCCTCTCTCTTCCATGTAGAACCCCTGAGCTATATTAGCTCAAAAGCAGGTCAGCATGGCAAAATGGGTAAGAACGCGTGTTCTTAAACATTCGTTGTGCTGATGCCGAGGTAAGCGGTTCAACCCCTACACCGGACAGCTGGATTTAAAATGTTGACCTGTCGTCCTTGACTGTGGGACGTACATTACAAGTACCTCTGAAATCGGAGTGGGTTCACCTGACGGCCAGGTACACTGTTAGTAGGGAAAGCTAATCCACGCGCAAAATTCAGTCTATCACTACTATAAATAATGTGTAGGACTAAACTTGAGTTCAGAGCGAGCGAGAGCAAACAAAAAAACAAAACAAAACAAAACAGAAAACAAAAACAAAAAAATAGCTCAAACAAAATGCATCACTGAGCTGATTTGTGCATTTTTACTATTCTGTTCCTCACTGTAGAAACCCCAGAGCCATGTCCACTCAGGCATAATAAACACTATCCGTGATTTTTATTCACTTTAACTCGTCCGTTCCCACAGAAACCTAAAGCCATATCCACTCAAACAAAATGAATCCCTATCAGTGATTTGTGTATCTTAACTCTTCCGTTTCCACAGAAACTAAGTATTTCTATCCGAATTGGTCTCCCTGGCATTAAGTTTACTGTGGATACCTCAGCAACGTAAACTAGCTCTGGGGGATATTAATTCCCCTGTAGACTCTTCAAACCATAAATGGGGTTGCAACCGCAATCTTCTCAAATTCCATGTTGTGCAGGGTAGCCCATGGAACATTTCAACATGTCCCAAGATGCTATATGCAATTCCACCTTTTTTCAAACAACTGTCCCCCGGGTGGAATGTTGGGGTCGATATTCCGTCGCCCGCCTTTATTTCTTCGAATATTCTGTTCTCCACTCAGACAACCATTTATTGGAGACTTCAATTGTCTCCTTGTGCGTAATAACATTGCGCAATTCACTGGGACCACACAAAAAAACATACATTTCTCAACAACAAAATTTCTTCTCAGCTTGGCAAGTTTTACGTTCAGTAGTTTGCCATTGCTTTCTGAACGACCGGCTCACATACTCTCCATAAGTAACCAACGCGGCGCGATCCGCTGCCGAATCTCGCCCAACTGTGTATTGTACGAGAGTATACGGGATTACGAACCACGTCCTTAACTCCTCCGCTAGGGAGACCGGCTTCCCCTACCTACTTCACCTAATTTCTGGTTTTCCGACACAGACTAGTTAAAATATTTAATTGCATGTTCAGACATATTTCCATTTTTCACTACACAAAAAAGTAGGCCGGATATTTTTTTTTTCCGTCTGGCCATTCAGTCTAGAGCCAAATTTACTTTTATAGTTGAAGCAATGTCGTTTGCAACTTTCCTCTACCTCTTCTCTCGATTTCGAACTTTTTAGTTTTTCTAGCTTCGTTCTGATAGTTAGTTTTTCATACACAATAACCGGCGCGTCTCCTTAACCCCATAAGACATGCTTCAACCAACTTCTCTTCTGCCGTGGTCTGCGACCTGTCTTTCCTACTGTTTATGACGCAGACACATGTCTTATATATGCGTCTTTTTCTCTTACTTCTTGTACACATCTCTCACATTTTTCTAATTCCCTTTCATAGATAGCAGCGTTTTTATCTGACGAGTCAGTTGTTATAATTAGGTTTTCTCGTTCACTTGTATGTGTCCAAAATGTGGGCCTATTTTTCATAAAATATGGGGAACTAAATCTTCCCCTCTTCATATGTCCTTCTGTTACATTTTCTGTGTTCCCTCTTATATATTTTATACGTTCCTCTCTTCTTCACTAGCATCTGTCCAATACTTTGGCGCATCATTCACAGGACATGGAGAACTGGATTCTCTTTTTTTCGTATCCCTTTCTCTTACAATTTCTACGTTCCTGTTTAATATTGCTAATTTCCTGTTATAGATGGTGTTTTCGTCATCTGACGACACGGTTAGTTTTTTTTTCCCCGCACTGTTATCATAGCTAATTGTTGACACATCTTCCGGACTAACTCCATGGCAAGTTTCTCTCCCTTGTATTCCTTGCTTCTTGGGTTTCAGATTGATACTCAGTCACTAACAACTTACTTTTATACAACCCATTTGCATCTTGTGAATCAATATTAGAGGTGACCTTTTGGTCATTTGCTTCTTCCTGCCGATAGGTCTGACCCGTCTGTCTCTATGCTTTCCGATTTTTGTTCTGATCGTCATAATATTTCAAAAATAGGGATGGATTCCTCACTAGAGGAGCTTTCTCTTATTTGTCCCGCTCTTTTTATCTCCTTCTGTCTTTCTCTCACTAGTCGTCGCTTTATCGCTATCTTCCCTGACCTGTCTGATCCTTCTGGTCTGTCTACCTCTTAAATATGACCTTTCTGTGAGTAAGGTTTATCATGCTTTCCTTGTTTCTCTCGAAAGTAACACCGTAACACGTTTTACTTGCTAATTTGTAAGTATTCGTCTTAAACCTGAAATAAACCTGAGATACCTTCAGATTTAATTCTTGCAACTTTACCTCTGATGCAACAACTCTGACTGTAGACGTTTCTCAGCAAGACAACATGAAACACCAACTTTTCACACCAAACTCCATACAATAAAACCCGATTTGTTTATTTCTTTATGTACAAGTTGTATAACTTACTCACTGACCAGCCCATACCAAACAACATTGACTTGTCTCTTACTTAATCTTGTATTCTTTCCTTCTTTTTTTTTACCCACTGTCGGATTGGGGTCCGCTGGTCTGAGTGCGTCACCGCTCAGCACCCGACCTATTCTGTTATACGATGTCGAGGTGAAGCATAAACAGCGACAGAGTGCCCGTTTATGAGCCTCATATATCGACGTTCCCATGGACTGTTATTCTTTCTGTCCATTGCTTACATGGTCGGCCTCTTCTTCTGGTTCCATTTGGTCTCTACAAGAAGAAGAGGCCGACCCTGTAAACGATTGACAGAGGGAATAACAGTCCATTTGAATCTCCTCAATTTATGAAGCCCATAAACGGGCACTCTCCCACTCAAATTCCCACATTCGTGAGCGTATTATGTTTTCCGTCCTTAGCTATCAAAATCTAGTGGCTTGTGTTGTGCACAACTTTGCCCCCGTAAGCCTTTCGAAAGTTCTCTCTAACCAGATGCAATCTATTACATCTTGTATATGATTTTCCTCTTTACCACTTGCCCTGTGGTTATAATATATAAAAGCATCACCAAACATGTCGTTTCTCGTGTTTGTTTGCAGTTGCAAGAGCCAGCGGGGTCGGGTCCGATCTTTCAGCACCGAGAGCAGATACAATGGAGTCCAGGCATGTGCGTATGGCAGACAACCAGGAAGTTCCTCTCTGTGACGTTAGACTCACCAGCGAAGAATGTTTGAACGAACTTGTAATTCTCATCGCAAGGTTACTCAAGTCTGGGAGTCGTGGAAAATATGTGTAGCAGAATTTAGCGTCACATTTCAATGGAATAAAGTGTTGAGACACTGATGTCTGCGTCTCTTTTTCAGTTTCTTTTTTATGTTTACGTTATTTCAAAATAAAGTTAAAATTGGTTGCGTGTCCTTTGTAGGATATCGTAATTCTTCTTCTTTGCGTTCGTCCGGAGTGTTATTTTTTTTTTCCAGATGTGATTGCGGTGTGTCTAGTTAGGCACCCTTGGATCGAAACCCTCAGGCCAACACATCCGACTTTTAGCATGCTGTTTTGACCAGGTTAGCATTCCTGGGAGACTCTCACTTTTGCGGTACCGTCCACAACCCAGCTGGCCAAGTTGGAACGGTCGAAGACTTAACGGTCATATCCCTCAAAGGAAGGCAGGGACAGTCCATGGCATTTTCCGCCATGGCTTCCATAATTGCAGGGCCGACACATAGCGCCCTGGTGCTGGGCTCACCGAGGTAATCGTCACGTCCTGCTCATGGCTGCTTTAATTCCTCACTTCAATATATTGGGCATTTCGTTCGCCCCGAGTCGTTCCGAGAACGAATCCAGACAGGTCTGCAGATGATATCCACTCAGCGAGTTTTCGACACGGACATGTGCTTGTCGTTGTGCTCGTCAGAGCTGTTCCGGGCACGACGGACATTCGGAAAACTACCTAGTCAGAGCTGTTCCGAACAAGAGCGACATTGGGAAACTAGGTAGTCAGAGCTGTTACTAGCACGAGAGACATTCGGACGAGACATTTCACTCGGACGTAAATGCGTAGTGCCAATTTTTATTTTTGCCACCCGTAGGACGGCACTTCCGGCTTCGGCGGGCATTTTTTAATGAGGTTAGCCTTCCTCGGGTTTTGAGGCACGTTAGACTTATTGTTGTGATG
Organism: Cepaea nemoralis; assembly: GCA_014155875.1. Taxonomy (NCBI): domain Eukaryota; kingdom Metazoa; phylum Mollusca; class Gastropoda; order Stylommatophora; family Helicidae; genus Cepaea; species Cepaea nemoralis. Next base: position 642,910 of record JACEFZ010014082.1, on the reverse strand, counting down.
TCGCCCACATCTCAGCTGGTCAAGATAGAACGTCAATGACATCACGGTCAGCCCTCAAGGGAAGGCAGGGGCAGACCATGGGCATTCCCTCGCTATCCAAGGAGGCTTCCATAATTGCAGAGCCGGCACATATTGCTCTGAGACTGGGCTCACCCGAGGAGTTGCCTCGTCCTGCTCATGGCTGCTTTAGTTCCTCACTTCCATGTGTTGGGCATCTCGCTTGCCACTGGTCGCTCAAGCACACACCAGGAACGGTCAGTCTGCGGGCGACATCCACTAGGTAAGCTTTCGCTTCGGACTTCGGACTACGCAATGGATTCGCTAGCCGTGCGTTCCATTTCGTGTTATTGAGACGTTTTTCCACCTTTGTCTACACTCTCTATGAGTTAGATACAGTTTTCGTAACCATTTCATTCGACTGGGGCACTTCTTCAACCTTTTAGTACTCGCTCACGAGGTAGGCTACATATGCTGCCGGCTCAGCACCTTGCCTCCGCACAGCAGTGAGCTAGAAACGACCAGGCCCTCTCATCCGGGGATCCCTCCTATCCCCCAGCTGAGAGCCTTCGGACAAGTATCTGAACTGGGCATGTAGCGTGCTCAGTATCTCACCTCCATTTTTCGGTAGGTGAGTATCGGCCCGGCTCTCTCATCCAAGGGTAGTAGCTTAGAGGTGTTCAGCTACATCTCTCAGATGGAGGCCTTTGTGTAAGTGTCTGGACCAGGTTTGTGGCTTCGTGCACCTGAGTTTAAATTTTGACTGCTATCCTCAGTCTACCTGCAGAGCAGCAGGTTGTGTCTCTCTTAGTCTGGTCCCTATCCCAAGAGCTGTCCAATATGTAGTTTATATCCATTGGCACAGCTCTTGGGTAACGAAGTCACAAACAATAGATTGCACGATTTATTGCCTGGCATATTTCGCTGCATATCGTCAGGTAAATAGTGCAGAAATCACACAACTTACGTGAATTAACTAGATAAATCCTTCAAGTTGAAATATACACATATTCGCACAGTAATGTCAATTATCTACCACGGTAATTTTAAGCTGACTAACATGTCTTTCTGTTTGCACAATTCTGGCTTGCATTGATTGATCATAATTGCTTCTGCAAATTTTAACAAGCGAGTATTTTGTGTGTTAAACAACACGCGAAAGGCAGTGTCTCTGTCAACCACATGGCCGCTTTCGATAATGTGCCTACCAATTGAAGACGCCGGGAGCTTCCGGTGTGTCGGCCCCACGAGGCTAGCATCTCCTGTGTGTTGTATCTTGTTGACCCATTGAGGTATGTGTTCTGACACTCGTTTGTTAAGCTGTCTCTCTGTTCTACCAATGTAGAAGGCCTGGCATCTACATGTGAATTGGTAAATACAATTGTTTGTGGCGTACAGAGGAACAGGCTCTTTGACTGCTGGTGTAGGAATCGGTACGGTTTTATATCTAATGACTGGAGTTGCAGCACAGAATGTTCGGCCTACTGCTGTAGTAAGCCGGTCTTGTAGACGTTGCATTACGTCATCCCCTCGAAAGGTTAGCTGGATGAATACCTTGAGTTTAGGGACTGTAGTTAAGTCTGGTTTTGATTTGGGCTGTTGGCAGTGGCTGCTTTATAAATCCTGTGGAGTACCCATTCAGGTTTAAGACATTCTTCAGAGTTTCAAATTCCTCTGTCATTGTGTCCTGGGTGCATATCTTTCTAGCACGGTCAAACAGGGTCCGTACTAAGCCCCGTTTGTATTGGACAGGTGTGAAGCTCTGAAAATTTAGGTATTGACTACAGCAGTATGCCGAACATTCTGTGCTGCAACTCCAGTCATTAGATAAAAAACCGTACCGATTCCTACACCAGCAGTCAAAGAGCCTGTTCCTCTGTACGCCACAAACAATTCTATTTACGAATTCACATGTAGATGCCAGGCCTTCTACATTGGTAGAACAGAGAGACAGCTTAACAAACGAGTGTCAGAACACATACCTCAATGGGTCAACAAGATACAACACACAAGAGATGCTAGCCTCGTGGGGCCGACACACCGGAAGCTCCCGGCGTCTTCAATTGGTAGGCACATTATCGAAAGCGGCCATGTGGTTGACAGAGACACTGCCTTTCGCGTGTTGTTTAACACACAAAATACTCGCTTGTTAAAATTTGCAGAAGCAATTATGATCAATCAACGCAAGCCATAATTGTGCAAACAGAAAGACATGTTAGTCAGCTTAAAATTACCGTGGTAGATAATTGACATTACTGTGCGAATATGTGTATATTTCAACTTGAAGGATTTATCTAGTTAATTCACGTAAGTTGTGTGATTTCTGCACTATTTACCTGACGAGATGCAGCGAAATATGCCAGGCAATAAATCGAGCGATCTATTGTTTGTGTCTTCGTTATTCAAATTCACTACGGGAAAACATTGTTTTGAACAGCTCTTGGGGTCAGTGCCACACTCTAGCTCCCCCACCGCGGCAAGGTGGAGACACATCGGGGGAGGGATATCGCAATTAATCCCATTAAATGTTCATTTCTCGTCTTAGAATTGGGGATGTTAATTACAAGTACACCCGGGAAGGCTAAACCGGTCAACAAACGCCCGCCAAAGTCGGATGTGTCGGCCTAAGGGCGCATAACCGAACACACCGCAACTACGTCTGGAAAAAAAAACACTCCGGATGAACGCAGAAGAAGAATTACAGGTACAGAAGTCGGATAGCGTTCGCCTGATAGCGGGGAACACTGGTAACAGGGAAAGAGAAACTGGAATAGCATCTGGTAGACACGTACATGCACACTGTGGCGACTGGAGGGGCTGGTATCGTCAGAAGAACCTACGGTAGGTTTCAATGCCAAGCCCCCGACATGGAACGAGGTCTTGGCTGTTGTGAAGAAGGCGCGAGGTAAGTTTGCAGCAGGCCCCAACGGTGTCTCGTACACAGTGTACAGGCGATTCCCAAATGTCCTTAAAAGACTCCATCGGATACTGAGATCCGTGTGGAAGCATCAACACATAAGTCCGGAGTGGAATAAGGCCAACGGAATCTAAATACCCACAGAACATAACTCGTCAAATACAGTATTACCCAGTTTAGGCCATTCTCTCTTCTACGCGTCTAGGGCAAAGTATTATTCTTAGTAATGGCTAACAGCCGGTCTCTCTGGCTGTGGGGCTACAATACTTTCTCTCTGTAATCCCGTTTATCACGCAGAGTCTCGTAGCGGAGCGAGAGCTGAGGCGGTTCGACCCCCGCTCGTGACTTGCGGGATACTGAGCCGGCCGCTCAGAAAGCAATGGCAAACTACTGAGCGTAATCTTGCCAAGAGATCAACATACAGCTGAAAGATGCTCATGTTGACAGCTAAGTCCTGTAAAGGATATGCTTTAAAAAAAAAAAAAATGGCTAACAGAAACACGACATACATAAAGGCGAAGAGATGTGTCCGCAAATCCGTTCAATAAGGGGGCATATCGGGAGTACCCGGATGTGTTGAACATGCTTCCATGACCCAGGAAGTTATCCAGAGAGCGAAGACGGAAAAATATAAACCTTCAAATTGTATATTTGGACCTAGCCAACGCCTGTGGGTCAGTGCCCCAACACGTGGCCGAGGAAATCACGTTGATGCTTAAGAAGTATTTCTCCGGGTTCACTTTCCGTTTCCCTATTTTAACCAGATGGATTGACCTCCAGGTGGGTATAGCAATGGGATGTACGACTTCGCCGATTCTATTTGTCATGGCCATGCAGGTCGTTCTGGATGCGGCATCCGGCTACGCGCAAGGACCGAGACTCAAGAAAGATGTCGCCTTTCAAGGCTTTCATGGACGACACGACAATCCTGACACCATATGAGATTCATGTAACAGAGCAGCTTCACCAAGTCTTCACAAACATATGGATGAATGAGACCATGCCACAAGATTTTAAGGACGCGTCAATAGTCCACCTTTACAAACGTAAAGGAAACCGCCAATCCTGTGACAACCACCGAGGCATCTCCTTGCTTTCAATTGCAGGGAAGATACTCGCCAGAATTCTTCTCAATCGCCTCACAGCCCATCTCGATCAAGGTCTTCTTCCTGAGAGTCAATGTGGCTTCAGAAAAGAACGTGGAACTGTTGACATGATTTTCGCTGCAAGGCAGCTGCAAGAGAAATGTCAGGAACAGAACTGCGAAATGTTCTCCACTTTCATTGACCTTACCAAGGCTTTTGATACAGTCAGCAGAGAAGGACTCTGGAAGATTATGGCAAAATATGGCTGTCCACGAAAGTTTGTCCAAATAGTGCGGCTATTTCATGACGGCATGCAGGCAAGAGTACAGGAAAATGGTGAGCTGTCTGAACCCTTTCCTGTCACCAATGGAGTGAAGCAAGGATGTGTCCTGGCACCAACACTGTTCAGCCTCATGTTTTCAGCCATGTTGATGAATGCCTTCGAGAACGACGACATTGGAATAGACATTAACTACCGTATGGATGGAAAGTTATTCAATCTCAGAAGGCTGAAAGCTACAACCAAAATTAACAGTGGCACCGTCAGAGAGCTCCTGTTTGCTGATGATTGCGCTCTATACGCCAACTCAGAGGCGGACATGCAACATAATGTTTCAGCTTTCTCACATGCCTGTGCCAACTTTGGGCTCAATATCAACTTGGAGAAGACTGTAGTTATGTACCAGCCAGCTCCAGGGAATAATCACACTGTGCCGAATATCAAAGTGAATGATCATAGACTAAGTGTTGTGGACAAATTTACCTATCTTGGCAGCACCCTGTCACAAGCTGCCACAATCGATGACGAAGTGAATGCAAGAATCTCCAAGGCCAGTGCAGCCTTTGGCAGACTGTACAAGAATGTATGGGATAGAACTGGAATAAGCCTGCAAACAAAGCTAAAAGTCTACAAAGCAGTTGTATTATCTACACTGCTATATGCTTGTGAAACCTGGACTGTTTATCAGCGACACGCTAGGAAATTAAACCACTTCCACACAGTCTGCCTAAGGAAGCTACTGAAGATTAAATGGCAAGACAAGATTCCAGACACTGAAGTCCTAGAAAGAACATCCATGCCCAGTATCCACACTATACTGAAGAAGAATCAGATTCGCTGGGCTGGTCACCTGACTCGCATGCCAGATCACAGGCTCCCTAAACGAATTTTTTACAGCGAACTGCGTTGTGGTAAACGCTCCCAAGGTGGCCAGAGGAAACGTTTTAAAGACACTCTGAAAATTTCACTGAATGCTTTTGGAATTCATCATGACACCTGGGAGGCTGCAGCCAGAGACCGAAATTCGTGGCGTGCATCATTGCGCAAGGGTGCAGTCATATGTGAGGCAACCAGGACTGCAAGAGCTGTGAAGAAAAGGCAGGACAGAAAAACCACTGCAGGAAATCCTCCTCCAGAGACGTCAAGCATTCTTTGTCCACATTGTCAAAGAACATTTCGAGCCAAAATAGGCCTTATCAGCCATCTTAGAACCCATGGCTCCACACCTTCAACCCCACTGGATGAAATGAATGGTCATCATCATTCTTGATGGACAAACAACACTAACACACTGCATGCTATAGAGGTTGGATCAACTGATCGACTGGTGCAGGGTGAGCTTTGGGCCCAAGAAGTCGAGAAGCCTGTCGATCGCGAAGGGTAAGATATCGGCAACTGGATTCATGGTGGCCAACCAGGTGATTTCCATTGTAATGGAGGAACCCGTCAAAAGTTTCGGCCAAGTGTACGATTCCTCGCTGACGGACAAGAACGCAGTACAACGCATACGCGAGACAACAAAAAACTGTCTGCGAGCCATCGATAAGAGCACTCAATGGGAAGTTCAAGATCTGGTATCTCCAGTTTACGCTGATCTCGAAGCTGCTATAGCCTCTACTCATTTATGACGTGCGTGTGAGCACGGTAGAGGCGATAGAAAGAAAAGTCCACAAAGCCACAAGGAAATTGCAGGGAGTGTCACGGTCCCGGGTGTAGTATTATACTCACCAAGCTCGTGCTCCCGTCCAAGTCGGAAAAGCCAGGACACGATGATCCTTCGCTAGCAGTGTTGCCATTTTAGTACTTTTCGCGCTAAATTTAGTGCTTTTTCAAGTCAGTTAGTGCGAAAATTTTCCTTTCAGCGCGGCCGCGTAAATTTAGTGCTTCACAAAATTTTTTGGTGCTTTTTGGTGCTTTTTTGGGGTGGGTAAAAATTACTTTAAAATTCAATTTGGGAACACTAAAAGCCGAATTTGAACTGAAGCGAGGGAGTAAAACAGTCTTAGTACGTTACCGCGCAATATTCAACTAATTTAACTCCCTTTAATACGATTTAGCTGAAAGCGAACGCCATTTTGCAGACAAGTCCAAACGTCAATACATTAGCTTGTAATCGAGTTCATAATTTTGTGGTGTCTACATTATCCTTTCATTTAAGCTTATTTGTGTTTCACCATGAGCAAGAAATATTGTCAACATTTCAGAGAACAGTGGCTCAGTGACACGAGATTTCAAAAATGGTTGTTAAAAGTAGAAGGGGATAATACTAAGTGTTTTTGCAAATATTGCAAATGTTCAATTGCAGCCAGGTTAAATGATATTGAGAGGCACAAGAATACAACGAAACATCAGAAAGCCGAACAACCATTCAGTACACAAAGGCAAACAACAATTGCATTTGACAAACTGAAAGATGATGTCAAAGAAACAGAAGGATGCATGAGTTTGTTCATAGCTGGCCATTGTTCGCTTCGCGTTGTTGACCATTTAAGTGAACTCTGCAAGGTACACTTTGGTGACAGCAAAGGTTGCAAGAACTTTAAGCTTAGGAGAACTAAGTGCAGAGCAGTTATTTCAAATGTACTTGCACCATATTTCACAACAGACTTGACAGCTGATATTGGCAAAAGTAAATACAGCTTATTGATTGATGAGAGCAATGACATTTCTGAAACTAAGCTACTTGGAGTAGCTAATAGGTACTATTCAGAGACAAGAAAGCAGTTTGTGGTTACTTACTTAGATTTAGTTGAACTGAGTGACTGCAACACACAGGCAATATGCAATGCGTTAAAAGATTGTTTAAACAAGAATGGACTTGAGTTGCAAAGACTAGTTGCACTCGGCACTGACAATGCGTCTGTCATGACAGGTGTAAACAATGGAGTATATACAAAATTAAAATCCGAAGTTCCTCATCTGGTACTAATTAGGTGTGTATGTCATTCCCTTCAGCTGGCAGTGTCACAGGCTGCAGCTGCTTGTCTGCCCAGGAACATCGAGTTCATGATTAGAGAAACATATAACTGGTTTTCTCACTCAAGTCTTCGTCAAGCAAAGTACAGGGAGCTTTTTGCTTCAATAAATGATGGACAACATCCGCTAAAGATTGTTCAATTAAGCCAGACACGATGGATGTCCATTCTATCTGCCATTGTCAGAATATTGCAGCAGTGGGTCGAGCTCAGAACTCATTTTGATGTAGCAAGACTCAACGAGCGCTGTTATACAGCAGAACTTCTACATTCTATGTTTAGCGACATGAAAAACTATGTGTATCTCATATTTCTCAAGCATATTCTCGGAGAAGTTCAAAGTGTGAATAAGAAATTCGAAGCAGATATACAGGATCCAACAAAACTACTCAGCGATCTTGTCCAGCTCATTGATTCTATCAGTTCAAAGATTGCTATTCCTGGGGAAAAAATAACAGAAAGTGATGCTATTCAAGATTATTTAGATCCTAATCCCAATCTAGGTTATGAGTTTGAGAAAGAAATAGCAGACTACAAATTTCCCGATGAGAAAGAAATTCGTGGAAGGTGCATCCAGTTTTTAATAGAGCTATTGACACAGCTGCGTTTACGTACACCCGATAACGTTCGAGTGTTGCAGTCCATGTCATGTCTTAGTGGAAGTGAATGTCTACAGCCAATGAAGCCCTGTATATTGGATCTTGCTAAAATGTTTGTAGAAGATGCAGCTACTCTCACCCGCATCGATTTCCAGTGGAGAAAACTTCATCATATGCAGTGGACACAGACCTCTGACACACTTGGACTGTGGGCAGAAATAGCCTCATACAGGGATGCCACCGGTGAAAATCCTTTCCAAGATCTTACAGATTTAGCTTTAACTCTGCTCATTTTACCTCATTCTAATGCGGACGTGGAGCGTATTTTCAGTCAGATGGGAGTTATAAAATCAAAATTGCGGAATAGACTTAGCATAAAGAGTTTGACAGCTGTTTTGACTATTAGATATGGAATGAAAAGATATGGCAAATGCTGTCATGATTATAAACTACCTAAGGATATTCTGCGAAAAATTGGATCACAGGAGGCATATACATGTTTCTTTCAATCATCCTCCTCATCCTCATCATCGCAGGAGCAAACACAACAGGAAATAGCTACAGAAACTGAAGAGGAGTTGTTTGACTGGGATTTGGCAGATCTGGAATAAACTTCATTCTAATATTCAGTGATAATAATAAATTATAATGTGCTACTTTATAACATTTTGAATGAATACCGCCAGGGCTTGTTTTAGTGATTTCCCAAAACAATAGTATTGCAATTTGGTGCTTTTTTGGCTCGAAAGTAGTTATGATTGGGATTTGGCGGATCTGGAATAAACTTCATTGTAATATGAAGTGATAATAATAAATTATACTGTGCTACCTTGTTACATTTGTAATAAAAACAGTTGGCGCTTTTTCTTTTTTGGTGCTTCCTAAAAAATGTTGGTGCTTTTTCATCAAAGGGAGATGGCAACACTGTTCGCTAGCCCCAAGATGAAACATTCCGCAGTTCCCAGCCAGCGCTCAGGACGGGAAAGAAGTGGAGGGTTGACATGGCAGTCGAATCATTGCAAGGTTCGCTCCAGCTGAAGGACAAGTCATCTTCATGTGGCACACCCAGTCCAACAGATAACACACAATGGGGGTCAAAGACGTCGGCCAGGCAGCGCAGAGACATGGTGGTCAGGAAATTTACGCAGGAGAGAACAATATGCGAGTGCAGAAGGCTGTGAAACAATCACAACAAGGTCAGTGAGTGTCATGGGAGGAGACTGCAGAAGTCTCCCTCGTGGAAAGACATTTAACGCTTGTCGCCGTTTAGAATAAGCTTCTAACTGTACGATGTTCTGTCATCAGCTGCTAACTTGGTCAGATGGAGTATATACAACGACCCATACACGACCCTATGTAGCAACACACAGACCAAAAGGACCCACGCCGTAGAACACGTACTGTCTGCGTGCAAGGCGGCGCTTGGACAAGGAGGATTCACACGCGCCCTAACAAAGTTCTTACCTAGCTGGCAGCCATACTGGATGCAACAATACTCCAGGCACATAAGAGTATGTTTGTCAATGCCTGATGGATGCTCTTCCTAAAAAAAAAAAAAAAAGTTAGTTGCATATCCTTTACAGGACGTTGCAGTCAGCACCAGCATTTTTTGCTGTTGTGATGTCTTGGCATGTTTACATTCGGTAGTTTGCCATTGTTTTCTGAACGACCGGCACACATACCATTTCATAAAACCAACGCAGCGCGGTTTGCTGCCAAATCGCGCACATCTGTGTTTCGAACGCGGGTATGCGGGATCACGAACCGCGTCCGTAAACTCTTAGCCACGGAGCTGGCAAGTTTCCTAAAAGCTGGACAAAGGTCGAGCAGTAGAGTCGTCTGCCCCTACAGCCTGCCATCCATACTCGGGTGTGCTAAAGGCTGGGAGCTGACAGTAGACCTGCAGGGTCATGGCAAATACCCAGAGGATATCCTGAAGTTTCAGTTGCTACCAGACATTGTAGTGTGCTCTTTGTCGACTCAACAGTTGGTACTAAGGTACTAATCGAGCTAACTGTTCCGTTCGCATCAAGAGTCGAGGTGCAGCACACCTATAAGATGGAGAAATACAGCTATATGGTAGCAAGCCTGAGACAAGAATATATACCATTAGGCTATTCGCCGTGGAGGTATGAGCAAGAGACCTTGTCACCAACACCGCATACCACGTGATGAAACAGCTTTATGTGACAAGCAGGAACACGGGCACTTACAAGAGTGGACAAGACAGCGGAGAAGGCCTCGTGCTGGCTATGGGGCAAGAGTAATGATGGGTGGGGCAAAGATACGCAGTGAATGGTCCAATTTTGCCTGCACTGTGAGTCATCGTCTCTCAATACGAACAAACAGCCGCGGTAACACCAAAATGACTCCATAAGATTGCAACCTCACAATGAGACCAAAACAACAGCTAATGCCCAGTGCCGACCCGGGAGCCACCCCACCAGGGAAGAACAGGACACCCAAGCCGGGGCGCTACAGAGGGGTGGAAACATTAGAATGTAGCGATCACCCGAACCAGAAATGTCATCCAAATTCGAACCTCTGTATTGCAAGAACCATGCAGCAATAGTGAGGGTCATGGGGGAGGCCCAAGCCCTAACAGAATTAGCCCAGAGAAAGTGCTAGCTTCCGCTGGGAGCGTGCAGGAGGATTGGTCCGCAAGCTGTGATCGGGCTGCGAAGAAGGCAACAGCCTTTTCTTCGCAGCTTTTGCAATCCTGTTTGCTTCACAAGTGACTGCACCCTTGTGTAATGATGTACGCCACGAATTTCAGTCTTTGGCAGCAGTCTCTCACGTGTCATGATGAATTCCAAAAGCTTTTAGTGAGATCTTCAAAGTGTCTTTAAAGCGTTTCCTTAGGCCGCCATGGGAACGTTTACCATAACGGAGCTCGCCGTAAAAAATTCGTTTAGGGAGCCTGTGATCTGGCATGCGAGTCAAGTGATCAGCCCAGCGAATCTGATTCTTCATTAGTAGAGTGTGGATACTGGGCATGGACGCTCTTTCTAGGACTTCAGTGTTTGGGATCTTGTCATGCCATTGAATCTTCAATAGCGTCCTAAGGCAGACTGTGTGGAAGTGGTTTAATTTCCTAGCATGTCGCTGATAAACAGTCCAGGTTTCACAAGCATATAGCAGTGTGGATAATACGACTATGTTGTAGACTTTCAGGTTTGTTTGCATGCTTATTCCATTTCTGTCCCACACATTCTGCCAAAGGCCGCGCTGGCCTTGGAGATTCTTGCATTCACTTCGTCAACAACTGTGGCAGCTTTTGACATAGTGCTGCCAAGATAGGTGAATTTGTCCACAACGCTTAGTCTATGACCATTCACCTTGATATTCGGCACATTGTGATTACTCCCTGGAGCTGGCTGGTACATAATTACAGTCTTCTCCAAGTTGATATTGAGCCCAAATTTGGCACAGGCATATGAGAAAGCTGAAACGTTGTGTTGCATGTCTGCCTCTGAGTTGGCGTATATAGCGATTAGCTTTCAGTCTTCTGAGATGAACAACTTTCCATCTATGCGGTAGTTGATGTCTATTCCAGTGTCGTTTTTCTCGAAGGCTTTCGTCAGCATAGCTGAAAACATAAGGCTGAAAAGTGTTGGTGCCAGGACACAGCCTTTCTTCACTCTATTGGTGACAGGAAAGGGCTCAGACAGCTCACCATTTTCCTGAACTCTTGTCTGCATACCATCATGAAATAGACGCACTATTTGGACCTTTCGAGGACAGCCTTTTTTCGCCATAATCTTCCACAGTCATTCTGTGCTGACTGTATCAAAAGCCTTGATAATATCAATGAAAGTGGAGAACATTTCGGAGTTCTTTTCCTGACATTTCTCTTGCAGCTGCCTTGCAGCGAAAATCGTGTCAACAGTTCCTCGTTCTTTTCTGAAGCCACATTGACTCTCTGGAAGAATACCTTAGTCGAGATGGGCTGTGAGGAGATTGCGAAGAATTCTGGCGAGTTTCTTCTCTGCAATTGAGAGCAAGGAGATGCCTCGGTGATTGTCACAGGATTGGCGGTTTCCTTTATGTTTGTAAAGGTGAACTATTGACGCGTCCTTGAAATCTTGTGGCATGGTCTCGTTCACCCATATGTTTGTAACGATTTGGTGAAGCTGCTCTATTAGAACTGGCCCATCTGCCTTGTGTATCTCTGCTGGTATGGAGTCAGAACCAGGCGCCCTACCACTAGAAAGTTGCTGGATGGCTTTGTTTACTTCCACTGTGGTTGGCAGGTCATCACGAGTATCATTGGTGGGGACTTGTGGAAGGTAGTTGATGGTTTCATCATCGAAGGAGGAGGTTATATTTAAGATGTTGCTAAAGTGCTCTGCCCTGCGTTTAAGGATTTCTTTCTTATCGGTGGCCACCAAGGCAGAGGTGAAGACTGCGGCCAACTGCCGGAGGAAGAAGTTGGCTTTCCCAAGGCCAGTCACGGTACAGTGTCAACACTGGTAGATTCACCGGGTGTCCAATGTGGGATGGCTTCTGGGTAGACACATTTTGCAATGTCTAAAAAGGAATAAATGCGCACGACAGGAGAAAACTTAAAGTAAAGGAACATAAGGTGAAAACTTACATTGTTCTTTCAGCGTCATCGTCTTCAACTCTCGGCTGTGGCGTAATATTTTAATTTATACCTGCTGTCGTCAAGCTTCTTTTTCTTCGTCTGCTATCATCCCTTGCTATGCATCTGTTTGCTACCAACTCTTGCTATGACATCTGTTTGCTACCAACTCTTGCTATGCGTCTATTCCAGCTTGAGCCGCATACAGGATGGTGCAAAGTATCCATTGTAGTGCATAGATTAGCTGTCCGCTTTCTAGTCCGGTGCTACATCTATTTAGTTATCTTTAAAATGTCTTAAAAGTCGAGAGGATTGACTTCATTGCACCGGGTTTTATCCCACATAGCTCTGTCTCTGTCCGTAGGGAAACCTGCCGAAAGCGTCGCACAAAGCACGAACTCCGTAGCTCCAGCGATGACCCACAGGAGTCTCCGAGAAATATGCACTCATGAACCGAAAGACGTAGCTCGGAATCGAACCAACAACCTTTGATGCGAGAGGCAGACGGCTTGACCACTTCGCCTCGGAGACTCCCAATATTTTAGTTATCAGTCATATCGACTTAAATATTGACTCCTGGTTCAGAATGCAATGGCAAACTACGATACAAAGATGTGTGTAAGCGGGACATGATTGATAGAGGCATTGATAATGCACATTGGGAGCAAGTCACCGCTGAACGTGTTGCATGGAGGGCAACTATCAGAAATGGAATAAAGACAACAGAGGAAATTATTGCAGATAAAGCACACACGAGCGTGAGAGATGTAAGATGGTGCATGATGGTGGAAATGATCATATTTTCACATGCATCCACTGTGGACGAACATTTACAGCACGAATTGGCCTTAGCCACATTCGCTAACTGGCACTGCCATGGGTTTTAGTTATTATGCCTTTTTGAAGCACAATGTACCTAACTATCGTCTGTCAATACGGAAAGGTGCCAAGGAAAAAGGTAAACTACTGATCGTAAAATTACATAATAAATCACAAACAGTCGATAAAGGCTAAGGTTTATTGCAACGTCCTGTAAAGGACATGCAATTTTAAATTACTAAATATTTTGATGGCCTCCTTGTATATGTAGTCTCAGTGTTTTCCATTGACGTATAAATAGCACCACCATTCAATCAAAGTATTCAGTATGAATAGCCAGAAAATTTAAAAGTCAGACTCAGAAGCCATTTCTGCACTCCTGGGAGACTCCTGCTTGCATGATGCCGCGTCAGGACGGGTCAATTTATGTTGGACGATTGGCCAAAAGCACTCGCCAGAAAGATCTTGAAGAAATTTTTGAATCGTATGGACGTTTGCTGCGTTGCGATATCAAATATGGTAGTTATGAATAGTTGTGGTCGTCTCTCGTTTGTAACCTAATCCTAATTTAATTAATATTTTTTTGTCAGGCGACTGTCTATGATCTAGTCTACTGTACTGACTACTGTAGTAATTGTACACTGTGGTGTGGTGCTGCAGCATGGCAAGAAATCATTGTTGAAGATGGTTAGATAGCGTTTTATGTTTTAAATTGGTAAAAAAGGACGCCAGTAGTGTAGAATAGAACTCTATTGAATTATCAAATTGATAAATTTAATTTATGATAGTCTATTTTAAGTGCTTAAGAGTAAGGGAGAGTTTATTAGCAGGGCCCTGCGAATAGACTCTTTGTTTATTCGATTTTTGACTGACTGCTTTCGACTGACTGGCCTCATGAATTAACAAATAAACAAGGAAATGCTACGCATATAAAGTGCAGGAAAACCTGGTATATGTGAAGCGGGTTGAAAAGAGAAGAGAGAGATAGATAATGAAGATAGTGTGCGAGACAGAGATATGAGAAGGGAGAGTTTATTCGTAGAGCTCTACGAATAAACAAAGCGTTTATTCGTAGAGCCCTACGAATAAACAAAGCGTTTATTCGCAGGGCCCTACGAATAGACACTTTGTTTATACACAGGGCCCTATGAATCGATACTTTATACTTAGTTGAAGTATGGCTGTTTAAATATCAGGCGAGTTTAAGAATTGTTAACTTGCGTTTCTGTACACTTACTGTTTACAGGCATCCATCTTTGTTTACGTTACTGACCTACTATTTCCTACTATTTATGTCCTGATAATTCTGGTCCAAGCTGACAGTAATATGCGTCACCTCAGAGAGACATGATTAGGGTCGTTAGGCAATACAAACACCAGGCTTTCGACTGATTGCCCTCATGAATTAACAAATAAACAAGGAAATGCTACGGATATAAAGTGCAGGAAAACCTGGTATATGTGAAGCGGGTTGAAAAGAGAGAAGAGAGAGATAGATAATGAAGATAGTGTGCGAGACAGATATGTGAGATATGAGAAAGATGTGTTGAAAGACATAAAAAAGTGATAAAGACAAGAAAGAGAGAGGGGGAGGAGGGAGATAGAGAAGAAGAGAGAGAGATGTCTGTATGCCTCTCTATATGTCCGCCTGTCTGTATGCCTCTCTATTTGTCCACCTGTCTGGATGTCTCTCTACATGCCCGGATGTCTCTCTGTCTCTGTCTGTCCGTCCGTCTGACAGCCTGCGTGATTTCTTGTTCTCTATCAGCTATCTCTACTGGAGAAACTGGTACTAACTAAATTACACTCACTTTAAACAACACAATTCTAAATGAATTGCTGAAAAATTAAAAAAAAACATTGTCGGGCAAGGAAACGAACGATTGACATTTGACTTTCATCCAATTAATTGCTGAACCATTATAAAAAAAATAAAAAAGGTCAGGAAAGGAAACGAACCTCGAGCTCCCGCCCATCAGGCGGGCGCACTATCAACTATGCCACTGACGACACGTTTTCCAATCAACGAAAATGTATAATATAGCCGCAAACTTACGTTAAATCACGTGACCAGCCGTGCTCTACGAATAGACGCTTTGTTTATTCGTAGGGCCCTACGAATAGACACTTTGTCTATTCGTAGGGCTCTACGAATAGACACTTCGATATGAGAAAGATGTGTTGAAAGACATAAAAAAGTGATAAAGACAAGAAAGAGAGAGAGGGGGAGGGAGATAGAGAAGAAGAGAGAGATGTCTGTATGCCTCTCTATATGTCCGCCTGTCTGTATGCCTGCCTACCTGCCTACTTAACCACTTTCGTGTCTAACTACCCACCTACCTAACCAACTATGAATATTACAAAGAATTATCGCCGAAGCAACGGAGTACGTGCTTTGTGCTCGATACTTTTGACAACAGCCAGCGGGGAGAGAATGAAGCGGAGGAGAAGAGGTAGGGGAGAGGGGGGAAGGAAAAGGAAGAAGAGGGCTGGAGCCAGAAGGGATAGAAGGAAAACGGATCGTTTGGGACTCAAAAATGTGTGGGTTGGGTATTGGAATTGCCGTAGTGCAAAGCAACGAGGACCAATACTGGAGAAACTGGTACTAACTAAATTACACTCACTTTAAACAACACAATTCTAAATACCCAAAGAGATGAAGGATTGACTTTCACCCAATGAATTGCTGAAAAATTTTAAAAAAACATTGTCCGGCAAGGAAACGAACGATTGACATTTGACTTTCATCCAATTAATTGCTGAACAATTTTTAAAAAAATGTCCGGCAAGGAAACGAACCTCGAGCTCCCGCCCATCTGGCGGGGACACTATCAACTATGCCACTGACGACACGTTTTCCAATCAACGAAAATGTATAATATAGCCGCAAACTTACGTTAAATCACGTGACCAGCCGTGCCCTGCGAATAGACGCTTTGTTTATTCGCAGGGCCCTGCGAATAGACACTTTGTTTATTCGCAGGGCCCTGCAAATAGACACTTCCTAAGAGTAAACTATTGTTTTTTTTTTTTTTTAAAGTTAAATCATCAAACAAGAAATTAGAAAACAAGAAATTGTCGACAACATAGTACCATATTCATTGCGTCTGGGGTGGCGAGGCCTAACTTGACATATTATCTGTTTTTTTATAGGATGTGCCGTGACCTAATTAATAAGTAAAAATGGCCACCAATTGTTTATTATTCATTAAAAGTATGTTATTGTGCGTTTTGATAAACGGAAAGTAAAGGTCACATTCCACTTTCAATAGAATGTCAAGAGGGTCAACTTCATTGCACCGTGTTTACGCCACATGGATCTGTATTTTTCTGCAGGGCAGCTTGCCACAGCACGTAACTCCTATGCCGTAGAAAATATACAAAAGTCACCAATAAATTCACAAGACAGTCAGGATCAGAGGTTGGCTTCTATTCCACCTGTCCATAGTAACCTAACTAATGTATGTTTGTTAGAGATATTGAAATAGTGTTTTGAAATTTTACCATGGTCTAAAGGTATTAAGTCTCTTAAATCCCCGGGAAGGTTAACCCGGTCAACAAATGCCCGCAGAAGTCGGATGTGTCGGCCTAACGGCGCAAGAACGCAGCTCTGTTGTAAACAGGCACAACGCAATCACGTCCGAAAAAAAACTCCGGATGAACGAAGAAGAAGAAGAAGTCTCTTAAATAAATTAAAGACGCATGAATGGGTAATTAAATTGTTCAATTGAAAACTCTAGGAGAGAACTAAATCAATTCAGTTAATCAAGTGGTAAGGGAAGACACTGGATAAGACAAGACCCCACTGATAAAATCTGTTAGCATAACTAGAAAGTCCCTCCTGTGGCATGAACAAAGCAAATGAGATGGAGAAAGTCCAAAAACACACGGAGATGAATATTAGGGACAGTTAATTTCCATGTTATCTCATTTTATCATTAACCCTAGACTAGTGAATCTCTTGGTGGAAATGACCACGTGTTCACGTGCACCCACTGTGAACGGACATTTACAGCGCAAATTGGCCTTATCAGTCACACTCGCTACCGCCATAGTTAAAAGTTATTATGCCTATTTAAAGCACAACCTATCGTCTGTCAAGACGGCAAGGTGCCAATGATGAATGATGAATCTCTGTTCATTTCCATGTTATCTTGTTTGTTGTCATTGTACTTGTACACTCTGTTCCATAACTTAATAAAAGACGACAGTTCCAATTTTAAATTGAGTTTTTAAAATATTATTCTCATCTCATCTTGTTACTCTTGTACCTTGCGGTGTTGAGGTGAAGCATAAATAGTGGGAGAGTGCCTGTTTATGGGCTTCATGCATCGAGAATTCCATGGACTGTTAATTCTTCTGTCCATCTTTTACATGGTCGACCTCTTCAACTGGTTCCATTTGGTCTGTACATCATTGCTTATTGTGATATACTGTCAGTTGGTAGCCTAGTTATGTGGCTGAATATTTCACTTATTGTTTTCTAATTAAATCTAGCGCTGCTATTACCCCCACTTTAGTCCTGATTTCATCATGATTTTCTTTCTTCTTGATAAATTTAGTATTCTTCTCAGGAATAAGATTTCTATTGTTATTATTGTGTTGGTGTAAATATAGCTGTCTTTAAACTCAAACAAAGTTCATACACGTGCTACTACTTCTAGTGCACTGGTCTGATTTTTGCGTGTGGTAATTTACACCCCAAAGTCAAGGACGAGAAGTCATTTTAGACCAACTAACTGGTGTAGGGGCTGATCCCGCTACCTCCACATCAGGACAATGGTTATTTTAGAGCAAGTGCTCATCCATTCGGCCATGTTGATCTCTAAAGCTATTGGTGTTTTTTGAGGCAGCATGTTTGATCATTGGTGTGCCTTTTCCTTTTAATTTATCTATTATCAAATCTGTATTGTCTGTACTGCTTTTCTTTGCTTTTGTCAGTTCCAGCCGCTGCCTGTTAATTTAATTCTCATGTTATTTCAGTGGTCCATAGCGGTGTCTGACAATTGATATTTCTATGTAAATAGCAATAACACTTATATTGTTAAATTATATTTTAGGTCTTTGTTTTATTTTAATTAAACATTCAGTATTACATGTTCAATCATTCTTTTAATTAATTTTTTTGCCCAGTAAAGTTAATGTGTATTTTTTTATTATTATAGATTGTGACCAAACTGTATACCATTGCTTTCCCAGCTGTTTGTTTAAAATAATATAGATGTATGCGTTCATTTTGCTTTGTAATTTACACTTGCTTCTTATTGTAATTTAATTTGCTAACTTGTTTCTCAATTAATTTTTCCACCAGGCTCAGAAGTGGGTAAGTTTTGTTTCTGTTTATTTGTTCTTAGACACTGTTATCAGGAGACTAAATGCAAGAGCTGAAATATTAATAATGAAGATTAGGTTTGAAGTATTGTTTTGTACATGTGCAATATCTAGTTATTAGCAGGTCTTGAAAGCATTAGCCAGCAAGTATGTGTTAGAATGAACATAAAATATAACTGGGGACTCAATTCTCTTTGTCCTTTGTCAATGGGTTTCCGGTTTTAGGTCAAGATGGCGAGACGTGTTTCTTTCTAGCTCGGCTTAGAACGGTTGATCGGCGGTCCGACAAACCACCATCGTAAAACTTCCCGTTGTTTCAGAACCAGATTTCTGTCTCTAAATGTTATGTTGCTTCGCTGAAATTTGTTGAATTCCAAGGATATTTCAAATTGGCTATTGGAATGTTGAGTTCAATGGCCAAGTAAATATCCAAGATCTACAACAAGTAGCAGCGAACCGCCAGGCATGGAGAGACAGGACTTCTGCCCTATGCGCCGCCTTGGGCTCAAGAGGAAAGACTAACTATCTTTGTCAATAACATGCTGTTGTCCTTATATGTTGCTCTTATTTTGGAAGCATTGCTCCCACCCTGACACACAGATACCAGCTAAATGTTTTGGCTGAAGTTTATGTCAACAACAAAAAACGTACACACACACACAAGAGAGAGAGAGAGAGATGAAAAACATACTGACCAATAAAAAGATGTCATTTGAAACAAGAAAAGGAGTGTTGAGGGGATGCATAGAGCCTGTTCTTTTGTATGTATGTGAAGCTTGGACAATGTGCAGTCAAGCTGAAAAACATCTGATGGCTGCAGAAATGTGGTTTCTGAGGAAAATGCAAAGAATACCATGGACAGACTGAAAAACCAATGACCAAGTACTACAGGAGACAAAATGAAACTCGTAAATTGATTAGAGAAATTAGACATAGACAGTCAAAATTATTTAGACATGTTATGAGAAGAAATGGATTGGAGAACTTAGTGACAACTGGCAAGATCGAAGGGAACAGACCAAGAGGAAGAACAAGAGGAAAATACCTGGATGGCATGGACAGACAGGAACACTGAGCTGATCCACGACTCTGGTGATCGAGTTATTTGGCGAAACATGACCTCCTACACTTGTTGGCATGGCACATGATTGATTGATTCTTGTCTGTTTTTGTTTCATTGACAAAAGCTTTGGTCAAAATGTTTGCAATAATCTGTGTGTGTTGTTTTCCCAGAGAGGGATCTTGTATAGGTTAGGGGTCTGTCTAAGTAAAATAGTGCAGTTTCATCCTCAATCATTGTTAATTCTGCACTGAATATTGTTGGTAATGAATCTCCAGCAGCTTTGCCTTGAAGCTTAGATATGCATTATTTCAGACCACATCCAGATATGTCTGCCAAGTTATAGCTTTGATGCTTGCTCTTTTGCCATCAATCAGCCCTCTCTCTATTGTGATTTTCAAAAGATTATTTAGTAGAAGTTAGTAGATTATTTAATTAAAGTTATGTTTAATACATGTTAGTCGATAATTTAAAGTTATCATATTATATAATTCAAGCTAATAGATCATTTAATGCATGTTAGTAGATCATTTAATGCAAGTTAGTGGATTGTTTAACCCTTTACAAGGCATAGCGTCCGATTCCGGCCGATGTCAGAAAACGATCGTAGCGTCCGATCCCGGCCGATACTATTATGCATTGTAAAATCGCGATCTCTCGGCTTTCCGACACTTCCGACGGCTGCTTTCGCCTACAGCTTGACAATGTGGCCGCCATTTGTAAACGCGATAGTATCAATTTGAACGGACTTTTAAGGACAATTTTTGATAGTTTTCGGGATTTTTACGCTGTTTTTCAAAATGGATTTCGGCGATTCTTCAAGTGATAGCCGAGATTTCGCTAGGTTCAATTTAAATGACATTAAAGGGCACGAAGTTGACTATTAATCGGAGCTAGATATCAGTGCAAAGCGTTACTTTGCATTAGCAGTCGTGAGTCGGACTTTAAAGAAAGTGATCATGATTCTGAAAATGTGTTTGTATATTGCCGTATAGGTGACGGAAAATCACAAACAACATGCCGTATTTCGTAAATATTTGTGTTCATGTATGGATTACCGGCAACAATCACATGAGTAACATATTCTGCATGCTTTTCCCTTCATTGTGTTGTTTATTTAACTAAAATCGGTTGACTAACACCTTATTTGTGATGTTTTTACTAACGCGACCCGAAATTTTTCCAAACCTGAAAAAATCTTGCCCGTTCAGGGCTACAAAATGGACAAACGTCTGCCCTGTAAAGGGTTAATGCAGTTCATTTGGTAGATCATTTAACCCTTTACAGGGCACAGCGGCCAAAAATGTCTGTACAACCGAACGGGGAAAACGTCTGAAAGTGTCCGAGACAACTAAGGGTTGTCTTCTTCTTCTGCGTTCATCCTGAGTTTTTTTTTTCCGGATGTGATTACGTTGTGCCTGTTTACAGCAGAGCTGCATTCTCGCGCTGTTAGGCCGACACATCCGACTTCTGCGGGCAACTAAGGGTTGTAAACATGCGATCTTGGGATTTTGCGAAACTTCCCATTGTTTACTTCCGGTCTTACTGATAGCTCGATAGCGTGGCACCATTTGCAAGTGTTTTCTTTACATTTGATCAGATTTTAAAAAATAGTTTTTGGGGTTTTTATGCTTTCTTTTTCAAAATGGATTTTTGTGATAGCGGAGACTTCACTGGGTTCGATTTAAGTGACATTGAAGTGCATTAAGTTGACTGGGAATCAGAGCTAGATATCAGTGATATCAGCGTAAGCAGTGTACACACTTCGGATCTCTCAGACTTTGAGGAAAGTGATTCTGATTCTGAAAATGTGGCTGAAGAAAGTAGGGCAGGGCCATCCGGCGACACACACTGTTGGAGCAATAAAACGACAGCATCCAAAATCAAAAGATTTACTGAAGAAACTGGTGCCAACATAACAAACTGATGATCATTCTCAGCTAGCCTTCTTTCGTCAACTCTTCAAGGAACAAACTTTTCGAATGATTGCCGATCAAACAAATGAGTATGCTAGACAAAAGATCGAACAGATAAATGATCGATCAAACAATATGTTGTATTTTTTAAATATTTGTGTTCGTGTGTGGATTACTGGCAACATTGGATTATTTATTTTACATATGAGTAAAATAATCTGCATTCATTTTCCTTTATTTTGTTGTTTATTTCACAAAAATCTGTTCACCAACACCTTAGATTTGATGTTTTTACTAATGTAACCCTAAATCTTACTGAGCCCCTGAAAAATCTTGGCCGTTCAGAGTTTTTTTTTTTTAAAAAGGGAAAAGCGATGTGCCTTGTAAAGGGTTAATGCAAGTTGGCAGATCATTTAATGCAAGTTAGTAGATTATCTAATACAGGTTAGTAGATCATTTAATACAGGTTATAGATCATTTAATACAGGTTATAGATCATTTAATACATGTTATAGATCATTTAATACAGGTTATAGATCATTTAATACAGGTTGTAGATCATTTAATACAGGTTATAGATCATTTAATACAGGTTGTAGATCATTTAATACAGGTTGTAGATCATTTAATACAGGTTGTAGATCATTTAATACAGGTTATAGATCATTTAATACAGGTTAGTAGATTATTTAATACAAATTAGAAATTATTTAATGCAAATTAGAAATTATTTAGTGCAACTCAGTACATTATTTTGTGCTGTCTAATACAATGTTTGGTACAGTTTACAAATCCTTTGAAGTATAATTTTTCTGTAAACATGTTTGAAGGGTGAAATTCATTATTTGATTACAATACTGCAGTGCATATATTATTCACACACACAAAATCAGAAATGTTGTTTTAAAGACTGAACACAAACCACTACTGGCAATGCTGATCATATTCCAGTACGAACCTAAAGTCTTGTCCACTTCAGACTTGAAGCACTAGACTCTAGTTTCGCTCTCATTTGAGCTCGTCAGTAGTGCATACCCCTGACTAGACCCAGGATTGAACTCCGAATCACTGGCGTGTGCGGCAAATATGTAACCACTTGACTAAGCAGCTCACGCTGGACGAGATCAAATTATCACACTAGAATATCACATTTGTTGTATTTTTGTTGCATTTGTTGTATCGCCGGTCTCCCTGGCGAAGGAGTTAACGAATTTCTCCGTATATCCATGTGAGGAACACAGCTGCGCAAGATTCATCAGTGGATCGTGTCGCGTTGGTTACTTACGTGGTATGTGAGCTGGTCACTCAGAAATCAGTATCAAACTACTATGCATAATCTCGCCAAGAACATCAAAAACAACTGAAAAATGCTGGTGTTGACTGCAACGTCCTGTAAGGGATATGCAACTTTAACAACAAAAATTTTGTCATGTCTAGCGTGTGCTGCTTAGTCAAGTGGTTACACACCTGCTTCATAAGG
Source organism: Cepaea nemoralis (assembly GCA_014155875.1). NCBI lineage: Eukaryota > Metazoa > Mollusca > Gastropoda > Stylommatophora > Helicidae > Cepaea > Cepaea nemoralis. The sequence goes on along the minus strand of JACEFZ010014082.1, from coordinate 619,866 downwards.
CAGTTATCCGGAGTTCGATCCCGGTCTAGTCAGGGGTATGCAGTACTGATGAGCTCAAATGAGAGCGAAACTCGAGTCTAGTGCTTCCAGTCTGACGTGGACAAGACCTTTGGTTTGTACCGGAATATGATCAGCATTGCCAGTAGTGGGTTGTGCTCAATCTTTAAACCTCAAATCCCGAAACAACCAAATAAATCAAGCTTTCTGTTTTATTTTATTTTACACACGTTGGCTTGTCATCCAGCATTAGTTCTTTCAGACAGTTATTGTTTTGGCATGATCTGTCACACCAGGGAGACAATGTGTTAATAATAATTATTTTACTTTGTCACAACCCTGCTCCTTTAGGCATCTTACATAAATAAAATAGTAAAGCATTGTTTTAGGTTATGTGTGTATTGTGTAGCTTTAGTTTTGTGTGTATTTGTATTTCCTTGACATCATGAAATATTTTTCAGCATACGCATTCATTGACTTTGAAGACAGGCGAGATGCAGAGGTAAATTTAATTTTTTAGTTACTATTACCTCACTTGCTGTGAAAGTATAATGTAAGGTGGTGTAACCCCAATGCATGCCATTATATGGTATTAGGCCAGGTTATGATCGATCTGTGGGCTTTGTTTTATAAGTAGGTCAGAACCAGCCAGTCAAGAGAGGTGTGTGATCTTTATTCCCTGTATAATGCCTTGGCTCCTAGTAGTTGTCAGCATGTGACAGCGGCCATCCCCTGGGCTACGGATGTGACAGGATGGCTAAACCAGGTAAGAGTAACCGATTCGGCGTCAAACCAATCGGTGAACTAGGATATGCCTACCCAGCATGTGAAGACAGGATTCAGCAGACTGCACAGAAGAAATCATTGATAATTCAATGGGCAAGACAGCGTTTACCTGCAAAGCGTTGTGGAGCGTAATGGGCAAGGCATGTAGGGTGTGCTGGTCAGCCACTGCACATGTATTTGTCTCCAGTCGTCTTGGCTTGTCTTGCCACTGAATTCAGATGGTCTCGGGCGAGAAAATGTGGTCGAACAAATTGTGCAACTCTTCCTCACTTTAATCCAATTCATTGCTCAAGTCATTCTTCATCTCACTGCAGGAGATCCTTCTCTTGGTACGTCAAACATTCTTTGCCCATATTGTCAAAACACATTTCGAGCCAAAATAGGCCTAGCCAGCCATCTTAGAATGCACGGCTCCAAACTTTCAATCCCAATGGATGAAATGAATGGTGGTCATCACTCCTGATGGATAAACACCATAGTGAAAATATATGAGAAATGGAGACATGAGAGGAATGAATATAAAATCAACAGTGTAAGATAGGCAGACGATGCAGTAGTGATTGTAAACAACGGACAGGGTCTGTAGCATTTACTGAATGCTGTTATTGTCCGTAGTGGGCAACTAGGGTTAGAATTAGATTTTAAGAAAACAGAAATTGCTGTCATCTCCAAGTAGGAAGAATTGCCACAATTAACATCTTGGTAGATGGGGAAGTAATTTTGTAGATGAATCGGTACAAATCTGTTGGAACAGTCATTACATCTGACAGAATATGCCTTGTAGAAGTTGCAGCAAGAATCACTATGGCAAAAGTAGCCTTTTGCATGATGGAAAACATGCTCACCAATTTAAAAAAAAAACTGTCAGCTGCGGTGAGAAAAATAGTGTTACATGGAAGCTATACTGTTGTAGACTTGTGAAGCATGGACAATAGGCAGACAAGGTGAGAAACATCAAAGGCAAAGGGAAAATGTAGTTTCTGAGGAAAAAGTAAAGAATACCATGGATGGATAGAAAATTGAATGAGGCAGTCCTTAAAGAATTATATAAAAATCTTCATTTGATTAGACTAATTAGACAGACAAGCAAGTTATGGGGAAAAGCAAGCATAAAAACTTAGTGACAACTGGCAAGATTGATGGGAAAAGAGCATGGACATAAATACCTGGACTCATAACTTAATGGGAACAAGAACCAGACCTGATCTGAGATTCTTAATCAGGTGAGATGATGAACCATACCTACCAACACAATAAAAAAAAAAAAGGAGCTTTCGCATTCCAGTGACAACCATAGTGTGCCTTTAGTATGATCATTCAAAGTTGGGCAGGCCAACTGGTAGAAACTAGGCCAAATTAATCACACAAATCTGCTGGCTCATAGGCAGACTGGGAACAGGAAGGCTAAGGAAGGCACACCTGGAAAATGTGATGAAATCAGATGCACTGGGACACTGACTTAAAACACTGCAGCATAATTCTCTGTATAAAAGGTACCCTTTTACTCACCTTGTGGCATATGGTGCTAAACCCATGTTTTCATAGGCCAATCGGCACTCCATGAGAGATGTGGTCAAAATTACACTGATCGCCGAGGTCAGCATGGTCGAATGGATAAGAGCACGTGTTCTTAAACATCCGGTGTGCTGCTGCCGAGGTAAGGGGTTCAACCCCTACACCGGACAGTTGGACTAAAATGTTATCCTCTCGTCCTTGACTTGGGGACATAAATTACAAGTACCTCTGAAGTCGGAGTAGTTTCGCCTGATGGTGAGGGACACTGTTAACTAAGGAAGCTAATCCTCATACAAAATTCAGTCCAACACTACTAGAAGTAGTGTGTATGGACTACGCTTGAATTCAAAGCAAGCAAGAGCAGTAAACATAACAAAAAACTCACTGGTCGCCTTTACTTCTCAAGACATTGGTACTCGTTTTAGGCGTCGCTGACCAAGTCAGTTTTCAAATTATGCTTTGATGCAAAATCGAATCCAGTGGTCATGGGACCACTGGGCCTGTGACTCTATTCATACTGTTACTGTTTTCATGTCCGACAGTTGCTACAGAGGGGAACAACTTTTGTCAGGTAGTTCTCTGATAGCCTTGAATGATGTGTGAATGAAATAATGTATGAAAGAGAGTGATAGAAGGGCAGAATGTTAGACGGGCCTGCGTGCCCAATTTTTAACCCTTTGAAAATAAAGTGTGTTCGTTCTCCTCTTTCCCCACTCACAGGAACACAATCCTCCAATCAACGCACAGCAATTCACGCTAACCCCTGTAGTTCCCTCAGTGCTTCTCTACACCACTCATCTCTAACCCAACACTACTCTCCGCGTAATTTTAGGCCACCCTTCACATTATGAGCCCCAGAGAGAGGACCCTCCAGCTATACCACCATCGGCGCTGGACCACCCTCCTCTCAATCTGTCCACCGCTCCCCCCAGGTTCTTCTTCTGCGTTCATCTGGCGAGGTTTTTTTCCGGACATGATTGCGTTGTGCCTATTTACAGCACAGCTGCGGGCATTTGTTGACCGGGTTAACCTTCCCAGGGTTTTCGTAGGACGTTTGACTCTCACTGTTGTGGTGTTATCCCCCATGCCAGCTGGCCCATTTAGAACAGCATAAGACATCCCGGTCAGCCTTCAAGGGAAGGCAGGGGCAGACCATGGGCATTCCCTGCCATCCAAGAAGGCTTCCATAATTGCAGAGCCAACACATAGCGCTCTGGTACTGGGCTCACCCAAGGAATCGTCACGTCCTGCATATGGCTGCTTAGCCTCACTTCCAGATATTGGGCCTTCCGTTCACCACGGGCTGTTCCTCTGGAAACCAGAAGAAACCCCAGGTTCTTCTTCTTCTTCTTCGTTCATCCGGAGTTTTTTTTCGGATGTGATTGCGTTGTGCCTGTTTACAGCAGAGCTGCGTTCTTGCGCCGTTAGGCCGACACATCCGACTTCTGCGGGCATTTGTTGACCGGGTTAACCTTCCCGGGGGTTTCTTAGGACGTTTGACTCTCACTGTTGTGGTGTTATCCCCCATCCCAGCTGGTCCATATAGAACAGCCAAAGATCCTGGTCAGCCCTCAAGGGAAGGCAGGGGCAGACCATGGGCATTCCCCGCCATCCAAGGAGGCTTCCATACTTGCAGAGCCGATACATAGCGCTCTGGTACTGGGCTCACCCAAGGAATCGTCACGTCCTGCACATGGCTGCTTAGCCTCACTTCCGTATATTGGGCCTTCCGTTCACCATAGGCTGTTCTTCCGGAAACCAGAAGTATGCAGTCTGCAGATGACATCCACACAGTGAGCTTTCGATTCGGACTTTCCACGTAATGGATTTGCTATCCAAGCAATATTCCATTTCATGCCACTAGGACACTTTTCCATCTTTTATGAAGCCCACACAATGGGCTTTTGATTCGGACTTTCCACGTAATGGATTTGCTATCAAGCAATATTCCATTTCGTGCCACTAGTACACTTTTCCACCTTTTATGAAGCCCACACAGCGAGCTTTCGATTTGGACTTTCCGCATAATGGATTTGCTATCAAAGCAATATTTCATTTCATGCCTCTGGGTCTTCATGCACCTTTAAATGTCAACCTGTATGTAGTTAAAGTAAGCTGCGGTCAACTTGAGCTTGTTGATATCTCCATAGAGCTTGTCCTCAAATGAAGCAGGTGTGGGCCAAAATATCTTTCTCTGTTTTGCATACGTTGGGCAATCCTGCAGCAAATGTTTTGCTGTCATTTTTCCAGTTCTACAATTACATTCATCAGTATCTCCTATCTTTAGTTTATTGAACAAGTGGTATTTCAGCCTGTTATGTCCTGTGCGGAGTCTGAAGATTGCTACTTGTTCTTTCGGTCGAGTTTGTAATATGCATCATCCTTCTGATGGCCTGGATGCTCAGATTCCCATTTGGTTCTATAAGTGCTTTTTATCAACCTCTTTGCCTCATTATAGGTTATGTCTATGTCAGGCTGTGGTAGTCGTCCGCCCTCTTTTGCCAGTCTGTCAGCCTCTTCGTTTCCAGGTATACTGCAATGTGATGGGATCCACTGTATTACAACTTTTTTGGATTTCTGGCATAGACCATGGAGTGCTGCTCTTAGGTCAGTTAGTTCTGTGCTGTTATTGCTCTTGAGTATTGAGACAGCTGACTTTGCATCTGTGAAGATAGCTATTTGCTTCTCTTTATTTTCCTCCATCAGGAGCATTTCTGCTGCAGTTTTCAAAGCCTCTACCTCCGCTTTGAAGTTACTTGAAAATTTTCCAGTTGCCATTGAATGTGTTTTTTTCACTCCATTTTTTAAATTTAGGAGAATTCCTCCTCCTCCATTCTCTATTGAATTTTTGGCTGATCCATCTGTATATGCATGGGTCCAATTCCTGCTTGGGTAATGTTCTTTTATGTAGTTTAGGGTTATTTCTCTTCTTTCGGTTTCATGCTGAGTGTTCTTTTTCTCAATACCAGGAATGTTTTCTATCATCTCAGGCAGTTGCTGCTGTCTCCAAGCTGGGAAGTTGTGTGCATTGTGTATGGGCTTGACTGTTGATATGTTAAGTATAGGATCTGCCCTAATCCTTCGTTTTGCAGTTTCTACAAAGTTGCTACGCTTCAGTCTTCCCTTTCCAAAACCATTAAATCTGTTGTACATAGGGTGGTCTGTCAATCTTCTAAATTTTTCTGCTTGTTGCTGGGCTCTGCTATCTCTTCTATCCTGCATTGGTTGTAAACAAGTGATCTTTTCTAGTTCATTAATAGGCGTTGTCTTCAGGCTTCCAGTTATGATTCGCATTCCTTGGTTTTGGACTCTACTTATTTTGTTAAAGTTTGACTTAGCTGCTGTTGCCCAAGCTGCAATGCCATATTCCAGTACTGGCCTCACCCGTCCAGTATATAACTTCTTGAGAACTTTCTCATCTGCTCCCCACGTTGTACCAGCAAGCTTTTTCATGATTGCCATTCTCTGCCTTGCTCTTGTTCGATTTTTCTCAACCTGTGTCTTCCATGTCAGGCGACGATCAAAGGTGACTCCTAGATAGTTTGGATTTTCTTCATGGCGCAATATTTTTCCATTCAATACCAGCTTAGGTTGCTGAGTTTTAGTTGAGAGGGAGAACACTGTGCATGTTGTTTTCTCCTCACTTATCTTCACTAGCCATGATTTTGACCAGTCCTCTAGCGCTAATAGGGCTTGCTGTATTCTGCTGTTAGCTGTACTAATATATTCTTCAGATGTCCATATGGCTAGGTCATCTGCAAAGGAGGATGTGTGTACTCTGGCTGGAAAATTTTCTGTGATGTCATTTATATATGCTAGGAATAATGTTGGTGAAAGAACTCCTCCTTGGGGGACACCTTGCTCCAGCAGCATCATTTTGCTAGTTTGTCCTTGTACTTTTGTCCTGGCAGTTCTGTTCTCAAGGTAGTGGCTGATCCATTTATACATTTTTCCACAAACATGCATGTTTTGCAGTTTTACTTTCAGTCCTTCCTTCCATACTTTATCAAATGCTTTTTCTAAATCTATCCAGACTGCTAGTGTGTGCTTTTTCTCTTGGAAGGCATCCTCTATTTCCTGAGCTATATAGGTTATTTGATCTTCAGTGGATCTGTATTTTCTGAATCCTGCTTGGTGTGGTGTTAAGAGTTTGTTTTCTTCCAGATGCCATGTTAGCCTGCCATTGATAATGCGTTCCATTAATTTTCCTACACAGCTCAGTAGACTGATAGGTCGATAGCCATTTGGTTCTTCCAGGTCTTTTCCTTTCTTTGGGACTGGTATTAGTATAGCTTCCTTCCATGCCTGTGGGACTATTCCTCTCTTCCAGCTGTTATTTAGGACTGCTAGTAGTTTCTTCTTTGCCTTGGTGCCTAGTCCTATTAGCATTTCATTTGTGATTCCATCCTTTCCTGGTGATTTCTTCTTTTTTAGGGTATTCATTGCCTGTTCCATTTCTTCCATTGTTAGATTTGCCATCATATATTCTGCTGCTGTCTCTGTATTTCTATGATGTATCTGTTTGTCTTTGATTGCTTTCTTCTGTTCGGTTGTAATATCAATGTGGTTTGCATTTGCATAGTGTTCCATTAGTGCATTTGCAGCCTTTTTGCCTGTAAGCAAGGCATTTCCTTGTTTAATTGTTATTTGTTTGTTTCTAGGTCCTTCATTGTTCATGGCTTTCACTAGTTTCCATAGTTTGTTTCCATCCCTGTCAAAATTCAGGTTTTCTGTTTTTTCCCTCCAACAATCTCTTGTTGTTTGATTTACTGTTCTTTTATATTTTGCTGAGATGGCTTTGAGAGAGATGTTTGCTTCAATTGTTTGTTCTCTCTCTGCTGTCTTCCTGGCATCTTCAACTTTGTCCTCCAAACTTTGTAGTTCTTCAGTCCAGTATGGTTTGTAATTTTTCCTCGCTCCTCTTGGAATGGACTCAGTGGCTGCCTGTATTATCGCTCTGTTTAGACTTTCCACCATTTGCTTTATGTTGCCATATCGTGTATTTATGTTTTCACAATATTTGTCTGTTAGTATGGCAAATCTGTCCCAATCTGCTCGTTTGTAATTCCAGCGGGGCAAGGGCTTTTGCTCCTGTGGAACATACTCCATATTCATTTCAAGCTTGATTGGTCTGTGGTCACTACCTGCTAATTGGTCCAGCACATGGCGATCGATTTTGTGGAGGATGTCTCCTGTGCAGAAAGCTAAGGTCTGGAGTAGAAGTGGTAAGCCATCTTCTGGAGTAGAAGCTCGGTGTGTCATCCGCTTTGTTGAGTAGATGGAGATTTGAGTCTATTTCCCAGTCCTCCAATTCATCTCCTCTTTTGTCAGTAATCTGGGTATCCCCATCTTTCTGAACGGCTATTAAAGTCTCCGACAATAATGCAGTTTGTGTCAGTTATTTTCATGTTTGAGAGTGTAAGGTCCTTATCTGCTGGGCTATACAGATTGTAGATTCTTATTTTCATGTCCTTTATCATTATATCAACACCTATAATTTCCGTTTGGTTGTCAGAGATCACAGATACTTCGCTGCAAGGTATTGTATTTCGTGTAAGTATTAGAACTCCTCCTTTGTGTCCTTCGCGGTCGAAACGTGTGGCCTGATATCCTCTGACTGAGAATTTGTGATTGGCGTTGAGGTGTGTCTCTTGAATGCATGCCACATCTATTCTATCTTTATGAAGACGCTGTGTTAGGGAGTCTTTCTTCTTGTAAACTCCTTCGGCATTCCACTGTAGTATGTTGAGTGTCCGGGGTATTTGGTCAATAGCTCTTAACCTACTCCTCTGTGCCTTGACTCCACAGCACAGGGGAAGGTGACCACCAGTAGTCATGGGTGGACCCCCTCGAGGCAGGGGGCCCGGCACTATCACCGCCTGATGGGACTTCACGGGATTAGCACCATATCGATTAATTTTGATTTGTGACATCATGAATTAAGTTACGTTGTACTGCTTTGTCAAGCCTGTGGCTCAGTATATCCGATTTCGACAAGCATTTATTCGGGATGCTTTCCCTAGCCTTTGACTGTCCCCAGTCTACCTACAAGGCAGCAGGTTTCACGTTGCACTGCTTTGTCAAGCCTGTGGCTCAGTACATCCGATTTCGACAAGCATGTATTTGGGGTGCTTTCCCTAGCCTTTGACTGTCCCCAGTCTACCTACAAGGCAGCAGGTTTGTGTGTCTCTTCGTCTGGTCCCTCTCCCTTGACCTGTCCGACATGGGTGGCCCTACCAGTAGCTGTGCTACCGTCGGCATAGCTCTTGGGGTCATTGGGACGCACAAGCCCCTCTACCTCGTCACGGTGGACACACAGCAGAGGGGAAACCCCAGGTTCCATACCAACGAATCCTTCCATTCCGCCTAAACACCAGTCACCTCCAGCTATACCACCATCATGGTCCCCTCCTCCATACCAACGAATCCTTCCATTCTGCCCAAACACCAGTCACCTCCAGCTATACCACCATCATGGTCCTCTCCTTCCATACCAACGAATCCTTCCATTCTGCCCAAACACCAGTCACCTCCAGCTATACCACCATCATGGTCCTCTCCTCCATACCAACGAATCCTTCCATTTCTGCCCAAACACCAGTCACCTCCAGCTATACCACCATCAATGGTCCTCTCCTCCATACCAACGAATCCTTCCATTCTGCCCAAACACCAGTCACCTCCAGCTATACCACCATCAAGGTCCTCTCCTCCATACCACCGAATCCCTTCCATTCTGCCCAACACCAGTCACCTCCAGCTATACCACCATCATGGTCCTCTCCTCCATACCACCGAACCCTTCCATTCTGCCCAAACACCAGTCACCTCCAGCTATACCACCATCATGGTCCTCTCCTCCATACCACCGAATCCTTCCATTCTGCCCAAACACCAGTCACCTCCAGCTATACCACCATCATGGTCCTCTCCTCCATACCAACGAATCCTTCCATTCTGCCCAAACACCAGTCACCTCCAGCTATACCACCATCAGGGTCCCCTCCTCCATACCAACGAATCCTTCCATTCTACCCAGTCACCTCCCGCTATACCACCATCATGGTCCTCTCCTCCATACCAACGAATCCTTCCATTCTGCCCAAACACCAGTCACCTCCCGCTATACCACCATCATGGTCCTCTCCTCCATACCAACGAATCCTTCCATTCTGCCCAAACACCAGTCACCTCCAGCTATACCACCATCATGGTCCTCTCCTCCATACCAACGAATCCTTCCATTCTGCCCAAACACCAGTCACCTCCAGCTATACCACCATTATGGTCCTCTCCTCCATACCAACGAATCCTTCCATTCCGCCCAAACACCAGTCACCTCCAGCTATACCACCATCATGGTCCCCTCCTCCATACCACCGAACCCTTCCATTCTGCCCAAACACCAGTCACCTCCAGCTATACCACCATCATGGTCCTCTCCTCCATACCAACGAATTCTTCCATTCTGCCCAAACACCAGTCACCTCCAGCTATACCACCATCAGGGTCCCCTCCTCCATACCACCGAACCCTTCCATTCTGCCCAACCACCAGTCACCTCCAGCTATACCACCATCATGGTCCTCTCCTCCATACCAACGAATCCTTTCATTCTGCCCAACACCAGTCACCTCCAGCTATACCACCATCATGGTCCTCCTCCTCCATACCAACGAATCCTTCCATTCTGCCCAAGCACCAGTCACCTCCAGCTATACCACCATCATGGTCCTCTCCTCCATACCAACGAATCCTTCCATTCTGCCCAAACACCAGTCACCTTCAGCTATACCACCATCATGGTCCTCTCCTCCATACCAACGAATCCTTCCATTCTGCCCAAGCACCAGTCACCTCCAGCTATACCACCATCATGGTCCTCTCCTCCATACCAACGAATCCTTCCATTCTGCCCAGTCACCTCCCGCTATACCACCATCATGGTCCTCTCCTCCATACCAACGAATCCTTCCATTCTGCCCAAACACCAGTCACCTCCAGCTATACCACCATCATGGTCCTCTCCTCCATACCAACGAATCCTTCCATTCTGCCCAAAAACCAGTCACCTCCAGCTATACCACCATCATGGTCCCCTCCTCCATACCAACGAATCCTTCCATTCTGCCCAAACACCAGTCACCTCCAGCTATACCACCATCATAGTCCTCTCCTTCCATACCAACGAATCCTTCCATTCTGCCCAAACACCAGTCACCTCCAGCTATATTACCATCATGGTCCTCTCCTCCATACCAACGAATCCTTCCATTCTGCCCAAACACCAGTCACCTCCAGCTATACCACCATCATGGTCCTCTCCTCCATACCACCGAACCCTTCCATTCTGCCCAAACACCAGTCACCTCCAGCTATACCACCATCATGGTCCTCTCCTCCATACCAACGAATCCTTCCATTCTACCCAGTCACCTCCAGCTATACCACCATCATGGTCCTCTCCTCCATATCAACGAATCCTTCCATTCTACCCAAACACCAGTCACCTCCAGCTATACCACCATCATGGTCCTCTCCTCCATACCACATAATCCTTCCATTCTGCCCAAACACCAGTCACCTCCAGCTATTCCACCATCAGCGGCCCCTCCACCCTCTTGTTTCTACTTGTCCACCACTCACCTCAGGTTTTATACCAATGAATCCTTCCATTCTGCCCAGACACCTGTCACCTCCAGCTACAGTCAATGACCACAGTATGCAACTGGAACATAGGCAAGCTCAGCAAATCTAGTTGGCATTTCCTTGTGGTATTGATTGTACTCTATGTTTCCTCTTTCTCCTTAGGATTGTGTGAAATATGAGAATGGCCGAGAGTTCAATGGACAAGCTATCACAGTGGAGTGGGCCAAAGGTGGAAAAGAGAAGCGAATTGTGAGTTAAACGGCTATATAAATATTGTTGATAAAGTATTTTTAATTTTATCTTTCAATGCTTAACTATTTATAATTCAAATTAAAAAGCATGTAGTGACAGAATTAATTTATGATTACAATTTCACCACTGGTTTCTTAATTGCTAGCAGATTTTAGTTACATTACCGCTATAAGCCTATTTCCTGTGGTGTTTCATAACTTTGTATTTTATAGCTTACTAGCTGACCCGGCCCTGCTTCGCACAGCCCCTGGCGGGGATCTATATATCTGCCTGCCTGTCCGTCCGTCTCTCCCTCCCTCTTATCTATCTATCTAATCTATTTATATCTAATCTATCTATCTATCCTGAAACTGCAGACATTTGAATTTGAATGGCATATCTGTTGGAATCATTGGGATGCGAGGCAACAATACATCTTCTCCTTTAAATTTCACACTTAAATTTGTAGCTTCGATGATATTGTTCAGAGTTAGAAAATTTTTACGTATCTAAAATAGATCCATTATTTTTACGAAAACTTTGAATATGCCTTAAAGTGTTTATCACCTTTTTGTAACGCATATGCCTGTAGATAACTTCTTTAAACATTTTAAGAAAAATACAATTATTTAAATTACATAATATAGCAATGTTACTAAAAGTAATGTCCCTTGGAATAACTTTTGTTGTTAAGTCCCCTTAATTAGACGTCTTTCCTTTTAATATTGATTTAATACGTAAATAACTGTTTTTAAACTATCAAACTATGCCAGTTGGCTGTGCGGGAATGAGAAGAACATCTGTAGAAAATTTCATCTCAATCGGATGGACCGTTCAGGAACGCATAAAGGACACACAAACATTCTCTTTTGTATATATAGATTTTCAGTTTCTTTTCTTGCCAGATTGGATTTGGCTTATGTGGCTTAGGAGTAGTAAACACACCTTCACAATCCTGACATAGCGAGCTCAAAATCAGCCACACGTGATTTGGAAGCAGACCGCTTTGCATTGTTTCACTATGGTATGAGCATTGACAGTTCAGAAAACAGTGACACACAACTGAATGTAGACATTTAAAAAAAAATTACAATCAGCCAGTAAAGGATTGTGACATCCTATAAAAAACATGCCTCACCACAGTGGCAGTAAGACAGTAATACTGTTGATTCCTTCTTAGTTAATTACTTCTTCTTCTTCGTTCATCCGGATTTTTTTTTCCGGATGTGATTGCGTTGTGCCTGTTTACAGCAGAGCTGCGTTCTTGCGCCGTTAGGCCGACACATCCAACTTCTGCGGGCATTTGTTGACCGGGTTAACCTTCCCGGGGGTTTCTTAGGACGTTTGACTCTCACTGGTGTGGTGTTATCTCCCATCCTAGCTGGCCCATATAGAACAGCCAATTACGTGGAAAGTCCGAATCAAAAGCCCACTGTGTGAGCTTCATAAAAAGGTGGAAAAGTGTCCTAGTGGCACGAAATGGAATATTGCTTGGATAGCAAATCCATTACATGGAAAGTCCGAATCGAAAGCTCACTGTGTGGATGTCATCTGCAGACTGCATACTTCTGGTTTCCGGAAGAACAGCCTATGGTGAACGGAAGGCCCAATATACGGAAGTGAGGCTAAGCAGCCATGTGCAGGACGTGACGATTCCTTGGGTGAGCCCAGTATCAGAGCGCTATGTATCGGCTCTGCAAGTATGGAAGCCTCCTTGGATGGCGGGGAATGCCCATGGTCTGCCCCTGCCTTCCCTTGAGGGCTGACCAGGATCTCTGGCTGTTCTATATGGGCCAGCTAGGATGGGGGATAACACCACAACAGTGAGAGTCAAACGTCCTAAGAAACCCCCGGGAAGGTTAACCCGGTCAACAAATGCCCGCAGAAGTCGGATGTGTCGGCCTAACAGCGCAAGAACGCAGCTCTGCTGTAAACAGGCACAACGCAATCACATCCGGAAAAAAAACTCCGGATGAACGAAGAAGAAGAAGAACAGCCAAAGACATCCTGGTCAGCCCTCAAGGGAAGGCAGGGGCAGACCATGGGCATTCCCCGCCATCCAAGGAGGCTTCCATAATTGCAGAGCCAATACACAGCGCTCTGGTACTGGGCTCACCCAAGGAATCGTCACGTCCTGCACATGGCTGCTTAGCCTCACTTCCGTATATTTGGCCTTCCGTTCACCATAGGCTGTTCTTCCGGAAACCAGAAGAATGCAGTGTGCAGATGACATCCACACAGTGAGCTTTCGACTCGGACTTTCCGCGCAATGGATTTGCTATCCGAGCAATATTCCATTTCGTGCCACTAGGACACTTTTTCCACCTTTTATGAAGCCCACACAGTGAGCTTTTGATTCGGACTTTCCACGTTATGGATTTGCTATCCAAGCAATATTCCATTTCGTGCCACTAGGACACTTTTTCCACCTTTTATGAGGCTCACACAGTGAGTGAGCTTTTGATTCGGACTTTCCACATAATGGATTTGCTATCCGAGCAATATTCCATTTCATGCCTCTGGGAGGCTTTTGTAACCGACATACCTGTGGTATGAAGTGTGGCAGTCTGAATACTACTTCATACACCTTTAAATGTCAACCTGTATATAGTTAAAGTAAGCTGCGGTCAACTTGAGCTTGTTGATATCTCCATAGAGCTTGTCCTCAAATGAAGCAGGTGTGGGCCAAAATATCTTTCTCTGTTCTGCATATATTGGGCAATCCTGCAGCAAATGTTTTGCTGTCATTTTTCCAGTTCGACAATTACATTCATCAGTATCTCCTATTTTTAGTTTAATGAACAAGTGGTATTTCAGCCTGTTATGTCCTGTGCGGAGTCTGAAGATTTCTACTTGTTCTCTTCGGTCGAGTTTGTAATATGCATCATCCTTCTGGTGGCCTGGATGCTCTGATTCCCATTTGGTTTTATAGGTGCTTTTTATCAACCTCTTTGTCTCGTAAGTTATGTCTATGTCAGGCTGTGGTAGTCGTCCGCCCTCTTTTGCCAGTCTGTCAGCCTCTTCGTTTCCAGGTATACTGCAATGTGATGGGATCCACTGTATTACAACTTTTTTGGATTTCTGGCTTAGACCATGGAGTGCTGCTCTTAGGTCAGCTATTTCTGTGCTGTTATTGCTCTTCAGTATTGAGACAGCTGACTTTGCATCTGTGAAGATAGCTATTTGCTTCTCTTTATTTTCCTCCATCAGGAGCATTTCTGCTGCAGTTTTCAGAGCCTCTACCTCTGCTTTGAAGTTACTTGAAAACTTTCCAGTTGCCACTGAATGTGTTTTTTTCACTCCATTTTTTAAATTTAGGAGAATTCCTCCTCCTCCATTCTCTATTGAATTTTTGGCTGATCCATCTGTATATGCATGGGTCCAATTGCTGCTTGGGTAATGTTCTTTTATGTAGTTAAGGGTTATTTCTCTTCTTTCGGTTTCATGCTGAGTGTTCTTTTCCTCAATACCAGGAATGTTTTCTATCATCTCAGGCAGTTGCTGCTGTCTCCAAGCTGGGAAGTTGTGTGCACTGTAAATGGGCTTGACTGTTGATATGTTAATTATGGGATCTGCCCTAATCTTTCGTTTTGCAGTTTCTACAAAGTTGCTACGCTTCAGTCTTCCTTTTCCAAAACCATTAAACCTGTTATACATAGGGTGGTCTGTCAATCTTCTAAATTTTTCTGCTTGTTGCTGGGCTCTGCTATCTCTTCTGTCCTGCATTGGTTGTAAACAAGTGATCTTTTCTAGTTCATTAATAGGCGTCTTCAGGCTTCCAGTTATGATTCGCATTCCTTGGTTTTGGACTCTACTTATTTTGTTAAAGTTTGACTTAGCTGCTGTTGCCCAAGCTGCAATGCCATATTCCAGTACTGGCCTCACCCGTCCAGTATATAGCTTCTTGAGAATTTCTCATCTGCTCCCCACGTTGTACCAGCAAGCTTTTTCATGATTGCCATTCTTTGCCTTGCTCTTGTTCGATTTTTCTCAACCTGTGTTTTCCATGTCAGGCGACGATCAAAGGTGACTCCGAGATAGTTTGGATTTTTTTCATGGCGCAATATTTTTCCATTCAATATCAGCTTAGGTTGCTGAGTTTTATTTGAGAGGGAGAACACTGTGCATGTTGTTTTCTCCTCATTTATCTTCACTAGCCATGATTTTGACCAGTCCTCTAGTGCTAATAGGGCTTGCTGTATTCTGCTGTTAGTTGTACTAATATATTCTTCAGATGTCCATATGGCTAGGTCATCTGCAAAGGATGATGTGTGTACTCTGGCTGGAAAATTTTCCGTGATGTCGTTTATATATGCTAGGAATAATGTTGGTGAAAGAACTCCTCCTTGGGGGACACCTTGCTCCAACAGCATCATTTTGCTAGTTTGTCCTTGTACTTTTGTCCTGGCAGTTCTGTTCTCAAGGTAGTGGCTGATCCATTTGTACATTTTCCCACAAACATGCATTTTTTGCAGTTTTACTTTCAGTCCTTTCTTCCATACTTTATCAAATGCTTTTTCTAAATCTATCCAGACCGCTAGTGTGTGTGTTTTCTCTTGGAAGGCATCCTATATTTCCTGAGCTATATAGGTTATTTGATCTTCAGTGGATCTGTACTTTCTGAATCCTGCTTGGTGTGGTGTTAAGAGTTTGTTTTCTTCCAGATGCCATGTTAGCCTGCCATTGATAATGCGTTCCATTAATTTTCCTACACAGCTAAGTAGACTGATAGGTCGATAGCCATTTGGTTCTTCCAGGTCTTTTCCTTTCTTTGGGACTGGTATTAGTATAGCTTCCTTCCATGCCTGTGGGACTATTCCCCTCTTCCAGCTGTAATTTAGGACTGCTAGTAGTTTATTTTTTGCTTTTGTCCCTAGTCCTATTAGCATTTCATTTGTGATTCCATCCTTTCCTGGTGATTTCTTCTTTTTTAGGGTATTCATTGCCTGTTCCATTTCTTCCATTGTTAGATTTGCCATCATATATTCTGCTGCTGTCTCTGTATTTCTATGATGTATCTGTTTATCTTTGATTGCTTTCTTCTGTTCGGTTGTAATATCAATGTGGTTTGCACTGGCATAGTGTTCCATTAGTGCATTTGCAGCCTTTTTTCCTGTAAGCAAGGCATTTCCTTGTTTAATTGTTATTTGTTTGTTTCTAGGTCCTTCATTGTTCATGGCTTTCACTAGTTTCCATAGTTGCCATCCCTGTCAAAATTAAGGTTTTCTGTTTTTTCTCTCCAACAATCCCTTGTTGTTTGATTTACTGTTCTTTTATATTTTGCTGAGATGGCTTTGAGAGAGGTATTCGCTTCAATTGTTTGTTCTCTCTCTGCTGTCTTCCTGGCATCTTCAACTTTGTCCTCCAAACTTTGTAGTTCTTCAGTCCAGTATGGTTTGTAATTTTTCCTCGCTCCTCTTGGAATGGACTCAGTGGCTGCCCGTATTATTGCTCTGTTTAGACTTTCCACCATTTGCTTCATGTTGCCATATCGTGTATTTATGTTTTCACAATATTTGTCTGTTAGTGTGGCAAATCTGTCCCAATCTGCTCGTTTGTAATTCCAGCGGGGCAAGGGCTTTTGCTCCTGTGGAACATACTCCATATTCATTACAAGCTTGATTGGTCTGTGGTCACTACCTGCTAATTGGTCCACCACATGGCGGTCGATTTTGTGGAGGATGTCTCCTGTGCAGAAAGCTAAGTCTGGAGTAGAAGTGGTAATCCATCTTCTGGAGTAGAAGCTCGGTGTGTCATCCGCTTTGTTGAGTAGATGGAGATTTGAGTCTATTTCCCAGTCCTCCACTTCATCTCCTCTTTTGTCAGTATCTGGGTATCCCCATCTTTCTGAACGGCTATTAAAGTCTCCGACAATAATGCAATTTGTGTCAGTTGTTTTCATGTTTGAGAGTGTAAGATCCTTATCTGCTGGGCTATAAAGATTGTAAATTCTTATTTTCACGTCCTTTATCATTATATCAACACCTATAATTTCTGTTTGGTTGTCAGAGATCACAGATACTTCGCTGCAAGGTATTGTATTTCGTGTAAGTATTAGAACTCCTCCTTTATGTCCTTCGCGGTCGAAACGTGTGGCCTGATATCCCTCGACTGAAAATGTGCGATTGGCGTTGAGGTGTGTCTCTTGAATGCATGCTACATCTATTCTATCTTTATGAAGACGCTGTGTCAGGGATTCTTTCTTGTTATAAACTCCTTCGGCATTCCACTGTAGTATGTTGAGTGTCCTTGGTATTTGGTCAATAGCTCTTAACCTACTCCTCTGTGCCTTGACTCCACAGCACAGGGGAAGGTGACCACCAGTAGTCATGGGTGGACCCCCTCGAGGCAGGGGGCCCGGCACTATCACCGCCTGATGGGACTTCACGGGATTAGCACCATAACGATTAATTTTCATCTGTGGCATCATGAAATGATAAAGTTACGTTGCACTTCTTTGTCAAGCCTGTGGCTCAGTACATCCGATTTCGACAAGCATTTTTCGGGATGCTTTCCCTAGCCTTTGACTGTCCCCAGTCTACCTACAAGGCAGCAGGTTTGTGCGTCACTTCGTCTGGTCCCTCTCCCTTGACCTGTCCGACATGGGTGACCCTACCAGTAGCTGTGCTTGGGGTCATTGGAACGCTCAAGCCCCTCTACCTCGTCAAGGTGGACGCACGGCAGAGAGGAGTTAATTACTCTTTCTTACTCTGATCGTTGATACTTATGAATAATTATCACTTGACCTCATGCTCATTTTTATCCCTAGACCTATGACGAGTGCTTCCGCTGTCGTCGGACTGGCCACTGGGCTCGTGATTGTCCTGAATTAAGATGGGGGAGACGTGGAGGGGGAGGAGGAGGTGGTGGTGGTGGATTTGGTGGTCGGCGAAGATCACCATCTCCAAGACGGAGGAGGTAGGTTGAGAAAATAGCCTTGGAATAATGTATTTAAAAAAACGTTTTTAAATATTATTTTTTGAATAATTAAGTTACATCTTTTCATAGTCGCCTTAAAGATTGTAGGCATGTTTTGAGATAGTGAAGACCAAATAGTAAAGAACCGTTTCCATTCTATCAAGGCAAATTGGAGATAAAGTTCCAGGCCCATATGTTCTTGACCAAGCAGAACTTGACAGATGATACATTTTCTTATTGTCGCTTTTATGATTCCATAGTCATCCTGGGCTCACTTATCCGTCCTGGGTTTGTATGAAAGTAAGTAGAGGAACTTCATGGGGCGCACTGGGTATATAGTGCTAGCCCCATATTTGTTTACTAATTGAGTGTCCTGGTCCCTGATTTGAGGCTCTGACAGACCAAGAATTACTAATGGAGTGATGGGTTGCTGCTTCGACCACTGTTTTAAATGTGCATGAGGACCTTTTAATATCAATTTGTAGGAAAATTAATGCACTTTTCAATTCAATATATTATATTAGATACTTGTTACTTTGTATAAAAGTAAAATGAAGAAATCTGCTACATTGTATTTTTGACATTTCTAATAAAACACTCTCAAAAAGACTTACAAGAAGAGATGAAACAGAAACGATATTAGGAAGCAAGTAGGGGCAACACCAGTGACTATATTAAACAGCAGATCAAATGGTTTGGCCATGTAATTAGATTATTCCAAGAAAGCATCCCACTGAGAGCTCTAGCAATTAGAGATGAGGTACGCAGAACAAGTCATCCCTGCAAATAATGTATTGATGGAAACTGAAATTACCAGCATGCAAGGCATTATACGGAGCGTGCATGTTTGATAGGGATCTGTGCTGATAATTTCATGAGCCCTGTTGGATGAGTGTGATGCCTGTGCTTGTCGCCAGCTAAGGGGGAGAAGGACTGGCCGTCTATTTCTCCCTGTGTTTAGGTGTGCATAATGCAATGGTCCTATCATATCGCAGACACATACCAGAAAACTGCTTCTAGCCGGATGTAATGAAGCACACGCCAGAGCTGTGCCTGGGTGCTCTTCTTATCCTGGCACTGCATGGTAAAACATGGCTGGAGAAGTAGAAGAATGAATGATTGATCTATGTAAGGTGATTTGTTTGCTATGAAATGAGTTACTTCACATTTACCACACATGTTGGTCGGATCAGTCACATTTGCTACCACCATGGGTTGTAGTTATTATGCTTTATGCAGCGCTTTCGGCGGGTCGCCCTGCGGAAAGAAACCGAGCCATGTGAGAAAACCCAGGTCAATGGAGTCTTTCTGGTGACTGCCGATTCCATCAACGGTGAACTGTAATTTTCGTGGATGACTTTTGTGTTGGCATTCTGGCATTATGCAGTGTAACAGTGCATGCTGTTAGATTGCAAAGACTCCTGTCTGTTCCACTTTTCACGTTGGACAGTGAGGAGCATTTTGTGTGATATTCACTGGCACAGGAACGGAGCATAACGGGGACGACACATTGCCGTGAAGTTGGAACCTCGACTAACTAACTATGTCTTTTTTGAGCACAGTGAAACAAACTATCATCTGTCAAGGCAGTAAGATGCCAGTACATGAGTTACATGGGGTGGTTTTGTCTCTGTATATAGAAAATATGTATTCTATTGTTACCAGGTCACGATCTCGAGATAGACGGCGCAGGAGCCGCAGCCGGTCTTACAATCGCAGTAGCAAACGTAGCAGGTCCCGTGACAGGAGGAGAAGCCGAAGCCGCTCAAATGAGAGAAAGAGGAGCAGGTCTGGGAGCGACTCGCACAGATCTAGGAGTGAATCCGTTGAGAAGAAAAAAGACAGCCGCTATAAAAATGATTCAAGGGATAGAAAAAGCAGCGGTTCTCGCAGCAAGTCTAGGTAAGTACTTACAGCGCAATAGTTTTTAAAAATATATCACTGTGCCATTTTTATACACGATTTTGTATGTCATTTAACATTACTTGTGGCTTTGGGAGGTTTGAAAATAGGCAAAGATGTCATCGTGCATTCAGAATCGGACCATGACAGGGCATCTATCTATAGCCTGTTTATAAATGATTGCCCTCATTCGCGATCAATTTTTTTAAACCTGTCTGTTGCATCGTTGTGAAATTTTTTTCTGCCATCTTATATTTACCCCCACCCAAAGAATACATCTTTGATAGGTCCAAAGGCGACTTAAATCGTGGACAGCGGCGACATTTCTTTGATGTTTTGGCAAGAAACTAGCGAATTCATGCTAAAAAAACTTGTTTTACAGTAATGCCCGTCAATTAGGGTGACGACACAAGGCGTACCAAGATTCGTGTGGGAGTGGGTGCAATGTGTAATATTAGTAAAGACAGAGGATTATGGAGTTCGTGAAAGCTTCCAAACAGCTGTGCGTATCTAGTGACCAGAGATGATACCTCAATTTAGTCATCATGTATCAATTTTTAAGGGTCTCTTCAGGGTTTAAATGAGAATGGTACGGCAGAAGTCTCAAGCACCTATGGCCATGCTCTTCTGTCAACTTGTCGATTTGATATTTCTTGATTTTTGGCGTCTGTTTTACAAGGGACAATTCTAGCTTTAAATATGTTTCTGGAAAAGGTATGTTTTCCGTTCGGAGCCATATCTTTAATGTTTCCTTTGTGCTAGACGTTGTAGGTATTTTGTCTTGTTGGGCAACAACATTGTGATATCATGCATTGTCCATAATTAGACAAGACGGTCTATCTAGGGATGAATGCACTGTATTCTCGAGCCAGTCTCTGAATACATTACCATTCATCTCATTATGATAATCCCTATTGTCTGTATGCTTTGATACAAACATGGGTGCAGCATTCTGTAGTAAACCATTATGCATACTACCAACTTGGGCTATGACCAAATGCTGTCCTATACTACTGGGCACATATCGCTTTATCTTTCCATCCACTGATTGTCATTACTTTCACTTGTATGGTGCACATTGATCCAGGTTTCATCCAAATACTCTGTCAATATTTTCTTTGCGCATTTCCCTTATTTCACGTAGGTATTTGTTTCTCGTTGCTCCTAAATGCGGTTGCTCGCTAATGATACTTCTACCTCCCTTGTACTTTCTAAAAGTGAAGCCTAATCGCCTTATAATTTTCCACAAAGTTGTTTTGGATAGCTCTATGTCATTGTTCTTTCTCAACCAAACCCTAAGTTTTCTTACAGTCACTGTTTCTTTAGCACCCAGCATTTTTATAATAGCTCACCTTATGACACCCTTGTCAAAGCTGTCTACAATTGCCTTTCTACCTACCGTTGGCTTATTGCATGGTGGTTTCATTCCAGATTCTTGCACCCATCGACGAAATGACTGTTTACTCAAACCCAATGCATGCACTGTTCTTTTCTCTGGATTTGTAATAGTATGAATCAGTTTCCTGCAGTCAGCTTCTTCACAAAAATATGTGTACAACTTCATAGCAATGCTTTGAAGTGTACAAAATTTCACATTCAATCCCATTCAACAATATTCACACATTAAGATGTTAGTGATAAATGGTCAGATGTATAAAATGGTCAGATGTATAAAATAATCACCTTTCATGAAAGCATCCACATCAACGGCACCTTTGAACACTCTCGTTCCACTGCACAAATTTCTTGCCATAATATTATTCTCGTGCTGCACGAGAAATTCCACTATTGACACATTTTTGGAATTTTAAAAATATATAATATTAAATAATGAGGCCTTGCGTGCCACTTTCTGACAGCTGGCGGGCCACAGGTGGCCCGCAGGCCGTGGTTTGGGAACCACTGATTTAAGATATTGAGACATTCAGGTTCACTGGATCCAGAACAAACAGTCATCTCTGTTGCTGTCTTCAGTCCTTTATTGATATGCTAATGCATTCATCGTGATTTTTTTTAACCTGTGTTCAAGATATTGTACTATATTAGCATATATCTTTTTGTCGGTGTTTCAGGTCTCGTTCTAAATCAAAAAGCCGTTCAAAGACACCAAGGCAGCAGCTTGACAACACTAATGAACGAGTTGCTGACAACAGTTTTAAGGACGGGTCAGACAATGACAACGGAAGAGATGATGACAATGATCGCAGATCTCGAAGTGGCAGCAAAGATTGAATTTGTTAAAGGTTTTAGAGTCGACGTTTCTGTGGAATTCAACATATTGATGTACTTTGAATATATCATGTCTCACTCATTTTAACTAAGTTTCCTTTAGATAGCTTGAGAATTGTTGTGTTTCTTGCACTTCACGTTTAGACATCTGTTGTTGTTTTTTTAAGCAAGGCACCGTATACTTTTTACATCATTTTAAAAACTGTAAGCATTGTACTTTCTAAGAACTTTGCATTTAAAGAAAATATTCAAAGTGTCGTGTCTAGTGTGCCTGCATGCAGGCACAACGGCCCTATGTTCAAAGCTCATTTGGGGGGGGGGGGGGGTGGTATTGTTTGCTACCCCGTAGCTCTGGGGGTTGACCCAGGATTATAAGTGAATATTAAAATTTGTCTAGCAGATCAAAGAGCTAACATGATGCTGACCATCTCACCCATCGGGGGCTGAGTGATCTAGAAAATATGGGCCCAGAACCATATATCTAATTAGCCACTGATGGCTTGAAAACTGTGCCTATTACCTATTTACAAATACAATAATTTTGTGTAAAATGGTGAGCATGATATTTCATGTATTCATTTTTCACCATTGATACATATTCATTTCATATAGATGTATTGTATTACACCTTTTTCTGTCTGTAATTTGTTTGTTGCATTGACTCTTGAGAAGGGTTTTGTTTTTAACTATTTGTGTCTGGAAGTTATCTTTACAATTTTTATTTAAGATAAAACATTAGCCAGTAAATGTAGCAATACAGGTTTGTTGCGTTTCTCACTGACTTACTTTCAGAGAAACTAATTGTATTCATTTGTGGTTGGTTAAAGATTGTGTGTATAATATGCAGGTATAACTGAGTCCATGGAAATTTTGATAAATGGGCACATTCCTGCTGTTTATGCTTCACCTCGACACCACAAGATACAAGAGGAACAAGATGAGATGAGCAGAAGAAGAAGAAATTGATTTCATGTGACACATAAGAATTCCTTTACACTTTCAGTAACAGCGGCTTTGTTATATATTCTTATTTGTGTACGGGCAAAAGAAAATAATCATTTAAACACATAGAAAGCCGTCTCTTTTACACTGATGGTCGTTGTCTTTTGGTCCAGGTGCTGTCTTTAGACTCGGAACAACACACAAAGACTTGATAGCGGGAGTCTCCGTGATGAGGTAGTCAAGTCATCTACCTCACGTTCTGAAGTTTGTAAGTTCATTTCCAGATGATGTTGTTCAGCCATGAGTGCCATTTGTCCTTGAGAGAGACCAAGTTGGATGGGGTCAGACTTGGTGTAATGAAGTAGATTATCTCTCCTGTAAACAGACGTGATAGCTGCGTGTACACAAAAGTTCAGAAATGCTTCTGTTTGTTTGGCGTTGGTAAATAACACGTTCATTGCACACATATCTCATCACACGAGCAGAATTTCGCACAGTGCACAAACTCCATAACACTGGCGAGGATCCAAAGGTGTGTGTGCAAGACTCGCATATGCTGTCAGAGTTCATTCTGTGGACAAGCACCTCAAGCTACAGAACATGACCAAATGCATCTCATGCATGAATATTCTGTGGTCTGATAATGCACCTTTTGGTGTCGGACTCGACTGTACACTGGAAGATTTTATAGAAAGAATAGTTTATGCAAGAATAAAATAAATTGCAGATATAAAATAGTTCCAGGAAGACGTGAAGATGATTAAGTGTGAACAGTTGCAAAGATAATTTACAGACATTCTGTATGTTTATTTGCTCCACTGTGTATTTTTATGTGGTTCATCTTCAAGAATAGGAATTTGTTTGTACAAGTTTTGTATTAGAAGAAAATCATTATCTATGACCTAGGCATCATTAAGTCAACAGATTGTCGTAGGGCACGTTAGATATTACATTCCTCACAATTTCAGTGGTGCATATCACACATTTAAACATTAACTTCATCTTTCTTGAATTATTTCAGGTGACTCAGCCTAATAAACTTGTTGTTTTAACCATGTTCCTCCTGAAGACTGATGTACAGTTGTTATTTTAACCATTTTCTTCTCTTTCTTTCATCTTCCAGTGAGGCAAGGGCCCTAAACCATGTTACTGAACTAACTGTGTACATTTGTGGCTGCCTATAAACTTAATCTTAAAAAATGAACTGTTAACAGCTGGGAGTTCAGTATTTCAGGGCCGGTATTTCTAAGCATTCAAGATGAAATCATTTCTAATTTTTGTGTTTAAAAAAAAATTGTATATATCCCTTTTATATCTGCAATATAGGTTTTGAATTTATAGAGGTCATTAACCATAGATAACCAAACCCACTTGACACACATATGTTATATGTGGCCTGTTTTTCTTTTTGGTAAGTGGATAATCAAACCCACTTGACATACATATGTTGTGTGCGGCCTGTCCTTCTGTTTTGATGCAAATACTGGACAATGAGTTATGGAATTGGGGAAAAGCTGGAGGCAATGGAAATCAGTTTTTGAGAAGAATGTCGTGGGCAGAGAAGAAAACAAATACTAAGGTATTGACAACTGCTGCTGTCACTTGATCACTCATCAAAGCCATCAGGAAATCCAAATGAAATTTATTGCTTGCTTGTGTTCGTTGGCTTGAGCTCCAACGCGAAGTCCTGTATGTCGGATGAAGACATCCTGTTGTCCAACATCAGTGTGATGTCATACAGGACCTGAGGTTTGCGTGAGTATCCGTTGTCCCATGTCTGGCTTATTGGTGTGCAGACTGGTGGTTCCTCGCCGTACAGGCAGACACTCTCCGACTTCGGAGGAATCAGCGATCCTATTGACTTCAGCCAGGACCCCCGAGGACGCGTCAATAGGTCTTGGCCAGTATATAACCCGGCCCTGGTGCCTTGGAAACACCTCTGCGTCCCAATGAAATTTATGACATTGATTAGATTTCAACTAACATAAATTTCATCATGGACTTTATTTGCAAAGGATCGCACACTGGACAACA
This sequence comes from Cepaea nemoralis, assembly GCA_014155875.1. Classification (NCBI taxonomy): domain Eukaryota; kingdom Metazoa; phylum Mollusca; class Gastropoda; order Stylommatophora; family Helicidae; genus Cepaea; species Cepaea nemoralis. Next base: position 594,663 of record JACEFZ010014082.1, on the reverse strand, counting down.
GGCCCTTACATTTCGGCCCTTACAATCACTCATCTTTAGCACACCATCATGATTGTTACATTTATATTGAACTTTTTTTTTTTACAATGAATGCTCTATACATACACCACACAAACAATTCATATTTCATTGTTATGAGACAAAGACACACAAACAAACATATATAATATGTGATAGATAAATAATATATGAAAGAATTGGGGAGACGTGATTGCCAGTATCTCCTCCAAGCCAATTACCCGATGAACACCAAAGTAAAATAGGTTCCATAGCTAAGTATCTCTGTAGTGTTTGCACAGAAGATGGAAGCTTGACAGAGACATAATAAGAATGTATCAAAAGGTGAACACAGAAACTTCAACCAGACTATCATTATTACCTTAACATCTATACAGAAGACAAGTGGTGAATTGTCTGATTATGTCAACGTTGCTATCAATGCCACAGACGTGCATGTGTACATACAAGTCACTCCGGCACATTCATGGATATGTTGTTGAAATCGTGTTTGGTGTAATTTACTATTGTCTGCCTATTCCCATATAGATGATGTGTTTTAGACCACATTTGCGCTATACAGTAGCTAAGTTATAAATTGTATATTTTATGTCAGGATTGCTATAAATGCCACAGACGTGCATTGTGTACATCAAAGTCACATTCATGGATGTGTTATCATTTTTGGTATTATTTTCCAAGTAATGTAGGCAATGGTACCTATAATATTTATAGTGTTATCATTTCCAATGTTATTTCTAATCTACCTCTTCTAGTGAAGCCAACAATGCAGACAGTGGTACCATTTTAAATTCTGACTCTTCCAGTCAAGCCAACAGTGGTACCTATGTTATCATTTCTAGTGAAGCCAACAATATAGGAAATGGTATTTCTAATGTTATCATTTCCAATGTTATTTCTAATCTGCCTCTTCTAGTGAAGCCAACAATGCAGGCAGTAGTACCTATGATATTCTAATGTTATCATTTCTAATTCTGCCTATTCCAATGAAGCCATCTCTATAGGCGGCGGTACCTAATACATTTATAATGTTATCATTTCTAGTTAAGCCAACAGTATAGGCAATGGTACATATGGTATTTCTTATGTTATTATTTTTAGGGAAGCCAACAATGTAGGCATTGGTACCTATGGTGTTTCTAATGTTATCATTCTAATTCTGCCACTTCCAGTGAGGCCAATAATGTAGGCAGTGAAACCTATGGTATTTCCAATGTTATCATTTCTAGTGAAGCCACTAATGCAGACAGTGGTACCTATGATATACCAATGTTATCATTCTAATTCTGCCACTTCCAGTGAAGCCAACAATGTAGGCAATGGAACCTATGGTATTTCTATTGTCATCATTCTAATTTTGTTTTTCTAGTGAAGCTGGCAACTATTCTCACCCATTTTATTTCCCATGCAATGAGTTGCAACTGTGATTGTCCATATTTGATGCTCGTAGGTGGTCTTAACTTTATAAGCGATTATATGTGATTGATTTTATGGTTGAATTCACACAAATTTTTGTTTTGTGCTAATTTTTAAGGCCACTCTTTTCAAGTTGGTGAGTTGTTTAATAAAGACTTAGACACACTATCTATCAATATTTTAAAATTTGATGAGAGGAGGTCGTTTGTTGCAGGTATAAGCTTATTGTTTTTGTTTATTTGTGTGCATTCATATTTCATAATCATTGAATAGTTTCACATATATATATGTAGTTGTTCATACTAAAAATGTTACATGGCTGTCATTGTCGTCTAACATTGTTATCATAAACATTGTGAGTTCATTAAAATAAGTGAAAACACTTATATTTGGTTTGTTAGCCTTTGTAAGGTTGATTCTATCTGTCTTCAGATAAAAATCTGGCAAGAACAGCTGTAATGCCTGAAAATCAGTAGTATTTTGTAGTTTTGTCGTTTCACAAAGGCGGCAGATTTTTAAATCTGTTTCCTGTGTCTCGTCAATCAAGAGGCGAAAAGGGGTTCTTTAGAGCTATATCGAACCAATCTTTATCTATGGAAATGAATCATGGAGAGTTGGCAGACCAGTGCGAAATTATCTGGAAGCCACAGAGATGTGGTTTGATAGTAGAAGATGGAGATTAGCATAATCAAGTAGACAAGAGCGCACACTCTTAAATTTCCCGTATGCGGAGGTAGCAGGTTCACCTCTAAACCGGACTAAAATGTTCACTTCTCATTAGGGACATAAATTACAAGTACCTCGGAAGTCAGAGTGGGTTCGCCTAATGGCGAGGGACACTGGCAAAAGAGAAAGCTAATCCACATGCAAACATTAGTCCAGTACCGCTAGAAGTAGCACTGGACTTTGTGTTCTGGACCAGCTCTGTTGATGATGCTCCTCCGTCTCAGTTCATTCACCAATACTTCTATCAGTCTGCCTTTCTGGTGTCTCTCTTCTCATTGACCAAATAACGCTGATTGTCGCTTATATTTAATGTTCATCAAGCTTTCGCGTTGGACTTCCACGTAATGGATTCGCTAGCCAAGCGTTGCATTTCGTGTTTTTGAGACGTTTTTCCATCTATGACTACGCTCACTCTATGAGTATAGATACAGACTTTCATCGTAACCATTTCGTGCGACTGGGGCTTTTTCCACCTTTAGTACCTGCTCACGAGGTAGGCTACAAGTGCTGCCTGCTCAGCTTCTTCGAACAAGTATCTGAACTAAGCATGTAGCGTGCTCAGCATCTCACCTCCATTTTGCAGTAGGCTCTCACATCCGAGGATTCTTCTTTGCGTTCATCCGGAGTGTTTTTTCAGATATGATTGCGTTGAGTCGTTATGCACCCGTCGGCCGAAACCCTTGGGCCAACTCATCCGACTTCCGTGTGCATTTTTGACCAGGTTAGCACTCCTGGGAGAGACTCACTTTTGTGGTATCGTCTGCATCCCGGCTGGTCAAGTTGAAACGGTCGTAGACTTTACGGTCATCCCTCAAGGGAAGGCAGGGACAGTCCATAGCATTTTCTGCCATCCAGGGTGGCTTCCATAGTTGCAGAGCGAATACATAGTGCCCTGGTGCTGGACTCACCGAGGGAATCGTCACGTCCTGCTCATGGCTGCTTTAATTCCTCACTTCAATATACTGGGTGCCAAATGACGTCCTGGGTTATAGATGAACACTGCAAATAAACTGGTAATCGAACAGCTCGCTATGAGAATTCAACATCAACTGGCAAGCTCCAGAAGCCAAAATCGAACCGAAGAAATAAGTCGACTCCGTTAGACGTTGGCAGTTATGACGCTGTTTATTTCTGCAGCGTACAGACTTGTAGCAAATGATTCGGCAATCACAAAGAATAAAATACTGTGCCTGTTCTGGCCAGTATTACAATTAAAACCAACATCATGTCCCAAGCCATCTCCGCTCAAAATTCTAGACAGTGTCCTTGCCCGTCAACACGGCGTCCTTCTCTTTATCCGTTCTCTTCTAAGTGTCCTTTCCGACGTTCCTCTGACCTCAAGTTTCTGTATTCGTCTGCATATTCATTCGTGACTTATATGAACGTTGTCTCCACACATTTACTCGTCCATTCCATGTATTAACTCAGCCACCAATGCGATATAATGCCAGTGCCTAGCCAACCTATCCTTAACTTCACATGAGCTGCCGCCCCTAAGAAGCTCCCAAGTCCGTCTGTTTGTTGTTGTTGACAATTTCTCCTGACGTTTTCCACAAGATTTGGGTTATAGGATTCTCTGCTATTTCTGATTTACCTCATTACGTCACACCTGCTATTGGGCATGTCGTTCGCCACGGGCCGTTCCCGCACAAACCAGATCGATCTGCAGATGGTATCCACTCAGCGAGTTTTCGATTCGGACATGTGCTTGTCGTTGTGCCCGGACAGAGCTGTTCCGGGCACGACGGACATTCGGAAAACTAGCTAGTCAGAGCTGTTCCGGACATGAGTGGCGTTTGGAAACTAGGTAGTCAGAGCTGTTACTAGCACGAGAGATATTCGGACAAGACATTTCACTCGGACGTAATGCGTAGTGCCAATTTTATGTTGCCCACCCGTAGGACGGCACTTCCGACTACGGCGGGCATTTTTAATGAGGTTAGCCTTCCTCGGGTTTCGAGGCACGTTAGACTTGTTGTTGTGATGTCGCCCACATCTCAGCTGGTCAAGATAGAACAGTCAAAGACATCGCGGTCAACCCTCAAGGGAAGGCAGGGGCAGACGATGGGCGTTCCCCGCTATCCAAGGAGGCTACCATATTTGCAGAGCCGGCACATATTGCACTGCGACTGGGCTCACCAGAGGAATTGCCACGTCCTGCTCATGGCTGCTGTAGTTCCTCACTTCCTTCTATTGGGCATTTTGCTTGCCACTGGTCGCTCAAGCACATACCAGGAACGGTCAGTCTGTGGACGACATCCACTAGGTAAGCTTTCGCTTCGGACTTTGGACCACGCAATGGATTCGCTAGTCAAGCGTTCCATTACGTGTTATTGAGACGTTTTTCCACTTTTGACTACACTCTCTATGAGTATGGAATAGAGAGAAAAAGCAGCGGCTGCAGCAGGATATAACAATATGAAATGGGAACAAATAGGTATTTTAAATTCCTGCGAGAAAAGAAATAAACATTAACAAACGTTGCACATACCTTACAAGGAGATCCACGTGTCGCGAAATACAGGTGGAAAATCCGAAATCAGTTTGTGCATCATAAGTGATAGGTCGTGTGCTTGTGTTTCTGTCGTTGTTTATCTGTGTTGTCATTGACAAAGATTCTTAGAATCGAAACGTCTGTGTGTCTATTGTATGCGTTCGTGTGTATTCTATTTTATCTTATTTTATTATTCATTTTTATTATATTTATTGAGTGCTTCTGATTTCGGATTTTTCACCTGTATTTCGCGACACGTGGATCTCCTTGTAAGGTATGTGCAACGTTTGTTAATGTTTATTTCTTTTCTCGCAGGAATTTAAAATACCTATTTGTTCCCATTTCATATCTCTATAAGTATAGATACAGACATTATTCGTAACCATTTCATGCGACTGGGGCACGTTTCTACCTTTAGTACTCGCTCACGAGGTAGGCTACATGTGCTACTGGCTCAGCACCTTACATCCATGCGCGTTCAGTGAGCGAGAAATAGCCAGGCCCTCTCATCCGGGGATCCCTCATATTCCCCAGCTAGGAGCCTTCCAACCAAGTATCTGAACTAATCAATGTAGCGTCCTCAGCATCTCACCTCCGTTTATCGGTAGGTGGGTATCGGCCCGGCTCTCACATCCGAGAGTTTATGGCTTAGAGGCGTTCGGCCATATCCCTCAGCTGAGAACCTTAGAGTATGTGTCCGGACCAAAATTTAGCGGCATCGTGCTCCTCATTTAGACTTTGACTGCTATCCTCAGTCTACCTGCAGAGCAGTAGATTGTGTCTCTCTTGGTCTGGTCCCTAACCCAAGGCCTGTCCGACATGTAGTTGTGCATCCTTCGACAATGCTCTTGGGATCTCTGGGACACCACTCAAGCCCCCCCCCCCCCCTTCGCCGCGACAAGGTGGAGACACATCGGGGGTGGGGGGGGGGGGGGGACATCCGAGGATTAATGGCTTAGAGGCGTTCAGCCACATCTTTCAGCTGAGAGTCTTAGAGTATGTGTTCGAACCAAGAATTACTGGCTTCGTGCGCCTGATTTGAACTTTCGACTGCAGTCTACCTGCAGAGCAGCAGATTGTGTCTCTCTTGGTCTGGTCCCTAGCCCAAGTCCTGTCCGACACGTAGTTGTGCTTCCGTCAGCATAGCTCTTGGGGTCATTGGGGCACGCAATTTCCTCTACAGCGGCAAGGTGGAGACGCATCAGAGGGTATCTCGATATATGAAGGCCATAAATGGGCAATCGCCTGCTGTTGTATGCTTCGCCTCGACGTGAGGAACAAGATGAGATAGGGATGAGATAATTCTTGTGTTATTTCATACTGTATAGATAATATAATCGCGTCTTTCTAACATTAACATTGGCACTTTGCCGTCTTGACAGAGATAGTTTGTTACATTCTGCTTCAAAAAGGCATAATAACTACAACCCATGGCGGTAGCGAATGTGACTGATCAGACAAATTCTCGCTGTAAATAGTTAGTTAGTCAGTTAGTTAGTCGACAGATCATCCTCGTTGCACATCGAACCATTCAGTCCATAAGTGCTCGGATCCCCCCTCAGCAAATCCCGCAGCGTGTAGCGGCTAACGACGCCAGTTCTGTGTTGGTTTATCAATCTTCTTTGGCTTCCTGCGTATTGTTCTTGTTTGGCCACCCCTCTTTTAATTTGCTGCTCCCGCAGTCTGGCCATTGTTGTAGATTCACAGTCATCACTTGGTTCTCGCAAAAGTCTCACTTCTCGTAGAGCATTCAGAATGTCAGCCTGGTCCATGGCGCGTCCGCCCTCCACAGTAGCCTCACCTGCGAGCTTGTCAGCCCGCTCATTTCCTTGTACTCCCGCATGACCTGGCACGAAGATGAAACTAATCTTTGCCAGCCGAGACCGCTTCAGAGGCAGCAACCATTCTCTTCGGATCGACCCCTCCTCTATCCTCTTGATCATGTTCATTGAGTCGCTAAGGAAACAAGCCCTAGTGAATGTCTGTGTCTCGAGCCATGTTATTGCTTTACTTACTGCCATGACTTCCATGGTCAGGCTACTGTGGTTTCAGTGAAAGCACCAGAGACCTCCTTCACAATTCTCCCTCCGGCCCGAGCTGTAAAGGCCCATGAGCTTCTCACATGTCGGACGACCGACCCATCTGTGTAGATGACTGCGTCACCGTCTAGCGAATTCTCGAAAATCAACGCTTGTACTTCAGCCTCAACAGCAGCCGGATTTTCTTGTCTGCATTTTCTATCTGGTTGAATGCAAACTGAAAAGGATGTGCAGAAGTCTGTTGGCACTTGCACCCACTCCTCGCCAGGTTCTAAGTCCTCAAGTGAACACACCTGTTGAAGAATGTCTTCGGCTTGACCCATCCACGACCGTCCTCTTTTTAACCTGCTGCCCTTCACCTTCCTAATTTCACTATGCAGTGGATGTTGTGTGTTTGCGTTAATTCTGAGGTAGGCGCGTGCCCTGCAAACTTGTATTCTCTCTTCAATGGTTGGAAAATCAAGAAGGTAGCGCATCGCCCTGCATGCTGTATCTCTTGTACATCCAAGAATAATCGAGGTATCGTACATCTCGCTGTAAATGTTCGTCCACAATGGATGCATGTGAACACATGGTCATTTCCACAATAATTGCGTCTTTCTAATAATTTTGATATTCATATAGTGTCACACATCTTCGTTACTGTCATATCGTATAAAAGTATTTTCAGTTTTTCAGTAAGTGACTTAAATTGTTAGTATTTTACTTTGCTATTGTGATCTCCTACATCAGGAGCAGGGAACATCTGGCCATATAAGGCCCGAAATTCATAAGGTATGGCTCTGCCAAGACAACTTGAGTTCAATAAACATAATATCAGAAACGATAAATTTCCCACTTTGAAATATGCATCTGTGTTCGGAAAAATTCATTGTCTGGAGTTCTCTTCAAAACTTCCCATCACAAAGTCTCGACTCCGTTCCAGACTGACCGACGCAAAACGGGAAAAGTTGTTGCTATATATATTAGGTGTGAGTTAATTAAATGTTTGACAGCTAATTTTTAGGCTGATAATTTTGTATGGCATGTGAATGATGTTATAAATACCCATATGATAATTGACGGAAAAGAGAAAGTTAAATTCATACAAGAGACAACATTGCTGTTAAAGAAAAATTTCAAGCCAACGAAAGAAGAAGAAAACAGTTCCCCATCCCTGCCCGGCATAGTAATTGTAATCTGACCTCGCAGTCCTCTAGACGGATTAAGATTTTAAAAATAAAATGACATGGGCTCCCAGGTCCACCTAGTCTAAACTGGGTACCAACAATTCTCTTGAGAAGTAAAAGTGACCTGTGTGCCACTAGCCACATTACCCACCCTGTGCCAGTTTGTTTTTACATGCATGAATGTAGCACCGTATGCCCAATGTGCATTAAGGCGCGCGAAAAGGTCTTTTTCTTTTACTTACTTTCTTCATTCACCACGTCATTCCACCACGGAAGTTGAATAAATGGAAAACACTTCGACGAAGAATCTGTTCAGGTTGGAATACAAGGGGGCGACATATAGATAGAACAATGCTAGCTTGCTTGTGTTCGCTGGCTGTGAACTCCAGCGTGAAGTCCTGTATGTCGCATGAATACATCCTGTTGTCCAACATCAATGTGATGTACCGGACTGAGGTTTACGTGAGTATCCGTTGTCCCATGTCTGGCATATTGGTGTGCAGACTGGTGGTTCCTCGCCATGCAGGCAGATACTCTCCGGCTTCCGAGGAATCATCGATCCTACTGATGTTAGCCAGGTCCCCGAAGGGACCTGTTGCCCAGGACGCACGGCGTGGACGTGTCAGCAGGTCTTGGCCAGTATATAACCCGGCCCTGGTGCCTTGGAAACAACCTCCTACTCTTAAGGGAAGCACAAACAATAGATTGCACGATTTATTGCTTGGAATATTTCGCTGCATCTCGTCAGATACATACTGCAGAAATCACACAACATAACGTAAAGTAACTATAGTATGTCCCACAAAGAATGCCTTCATTCACGATCAATTATTTTGAAAACTGTCTGTTGCATCGTTATGAAATTTTTCTAGCCGTCTTATATTTACCCCCACCCAAGGAATATGTCTTTGATAGGTCCAAAAACAACTTAAATCATCGAATGCGGCGACATTTCTTTGATGTTTTGCTGAACAACTAGTGATTTCTCGCTAACAAATTTATGTTTACAGTAATGGAAGTCCCACCAATTCAGATGACACACAAGGCGTATCCGGATTCGTATGGGAGTGGGTGCAATGAAAGAACTAGCTTAAAAGTCGACAGGGTCGGCTGTATTGTACCGGGTTGTTATCCCATATGGCTCAGTTTCTTTCCGCAGCGCGGAAAGCGTCGCACAAAGCACGAACTCCGTAGCTCAAGCGACGACCCTCGGGAGTCTCCGAAAAAAATGCACTCGTGAAATGAAGGACGCGGCCCGGAATCGAACATACAACCTTCGGAACCCGAGTCAGACGGCTTGACCACTTCACCACGGAGAATCCCGAGAGGGGTGCAATGTGTAATATTAGTAAAGACAGAATTTACAGAGGCACGGGGTAAATAATTTGTAAATTAACAGGAAAGTAGAAGGAATATATTTCTTACCTTATTTTTCATTTCCTTCTTGTTTCTTCAGCTGCTGGTTAATAAAGTGTACACAAGTATTCATGTTAGCTTTTTATATTGAGTTCGTGAAAGCTTCCAAATAGCTGTGCGTTAATGTGCGTATGGAGTGACCAGAAATGATACCGCAATTTAGTCATCATGTTTTCATTTTTAAGGATCTATCCAGCTGTCTGTGTAGTTCATTCACACGTACACATGGGTGACAGACCCGCTTTGAGTCTTCGTGAAAGACTGTCTACTCTGCTGTTTACCGTTCAGAGACGGAACATGATTACCTGTTTTGCACTAGGAAAATAGTTGTCAGTGTCTCTGTAGTGGGCTTTCTTCTTAATGTGACAGTGCTACACACAAAGGCTATGATCGTGAACGTATAGCACCAGACAAGTCAGTCTTCGCGTTGTTAGAAAAGGATTTTATTGATGAATCATTCTAGCTCAGCACATATGATGGAGACTCCCTTCTCGGTGTTGACATCTGTTCTCCTGGCCCCCAAGTGACGTGTGTGTTTTCCTAGATACCCTTCTTCATTCGTGCACACACGTTCACTATGGTTTTCCCCCTAGTCAAGGAATGCGCAGCATTCCTTAACTCTTTACTCCTAACCTAGAATCCCTCACTGTTACAATACCTCCCCTTCTTCAAAGAGAATTTTTCCTTGAAAAAATCTCAACCCCAACTTTTAATTAGTTAACTTTACCTCTCTATACTACAATAACAACAATTCTATATATTTCCTAAGTCAATTCTCCTATCTCCTCATAGCCAATTGCTACCCAGAGATCATAATATCGAAACTCTCTACAAAACTCGTCATAAAGTTCTCTAGAAAACTTTCTACAAAACTCTCCATAAAATTCCCCACAATACAAAAGTCTCCATAAGCGAACCGCTTTTAACTTTAAAACGTCCATCTAAATTATGATTGACAAAACTGAAGATATTCCCCTTATCCTTTAATTTCCCCCTTATTCACATTCTCACTCTCTCAGTATTCTAGGATAGACAGGAAAAAATAGCTAGATTAGATTTGTGTAGGTGCGCACCTGAAATCAATAAAAGTAAGGAAAAAGTAAGAAAGTAAGAAGTAATCACCTTTCTCTTCCCATACATTCTCAAAACTTTATCAAAAAATAAAGTTTCAAAATTTATCTTCAGTTTCCGTCAATAATAATTGTTATTATCAAAAAAGTATGTTAATCCAAAACTGCCAGCCTTTGTATTATTCAGACCAACAATTTCCTGTTTACCTTTCCTTCAACCACAAAAACCTCCTAACTGTTAAGTACAGTCTTCTTCTTCCAATATGCAGTTAAATGCCAAATTTCAACCTGGCATTCCCCCCATATTCTCCCCTTAAACGCTGTTCAATCCAGCTCCTATTATAAACCTTGTATATACATTGCATACCCCACATGTATAACTACATACCCCTCCATTGCTACTGCACTTCACTAACTACTATTTTAATTCATCTTCTAACTGAACTTCAAAGTAATAATCATTTTAACCACCCTTAGGGTAACTCAATCAACCCAAAACATCGTAAAAATAACCATCTAAGTTAACTTATTTTTCACATTTCATACAACACAATTGAAGTCCCAACAATTGAACAAAGCATTTCAATCCCCTCATCATATTTATCCCCCCACATTAATCAATGTACACATACATTATAAATTTCAAGACCAATTTCTGAGTACCCAATAATAATTTTCCGCTTTAGAAAAATTCCATCAAGTACCTTTGTAAACACAAAATTATCGTGTCCAACTTCTTCTTCTATCTGCTATCTGCAGAACCCTATATCACTCTTTTCCTCTATCATTTCTCCATTTCTTTAATAACCTCAAATTTTTTTCAATAATTGCAATATCTACATCAATGTCTCTATCCTCTCGAGGAGAGCTATCTTCTTTCATATCAGCTTCTTCATCAGTTTCTGACTTTTCATCCATCTCTTGTTCCCCATCTGTATATCCATTACTAGCAACCGCTAATCTCTTCCTTTCTACATCCAATCTAATTTTTCTGTCTTGCCGTCTCAACAGATTTTCAAAAAGTGGCATCTCTTCCTCACTCGAAGAATTCTCTCTAAGTTTCCTTTGCCTCTTAATTTCTTTTTCTTTCTGTCTATCCAACTTTCTTTTTACTGCTTGTCTTGTATTCATAAATGGAGGTTCAATATTTTCCCTAACTGACTCTTCACTCATATAATCGTCATACACATTATTTTCCTCTGTCATGACTGTTTTTGGTATCGTTTCTTCTTGTTCAGCTGTATTAGATGCTGTTGTTACTTGTTTTCCATTCTCTATAGGCCTTGGATAACCCGATTGTCTGACAATCTGTCCACCCGACAATATTTCTTCGGAACAATAATTATTATTATTATTATTCTCTGCATCCCTTTCTTCATTATCCCGCCTTAAGTGTTCTACATGTGAACGTGCAACATGCCCTGAAATTTGATTCTTAATAGTATACGACACTGGACCTTTTTTTTCTAAAATATAGTATCCCGGGACCCAATGAGCATCAAACTTAGAGTTTTTTCTATGTTTTTTATAATATACCCTATCACCTACGTTAAACTCTTGTAAGTGTGCATTTTTATTTGCGTATTTCTTCTGTCTTTCTCTAGCCTTAATTATATTATTTCTTAAACGTACATGTGCTTTATGCATTTCTTGTAACCTTGTTTCTTGAAAATCTTCCCCCAAATATTTTCTCCTAGGTTTTAATAAATTATCAATTGGCAATATCGGTTCTCTTCCATGTACTAAGTAAAATGGTGAGAAACCTGTTCCTTCATTTTCGTGTGTACGTATCGCCGCTAATGCCATCCCCAAATAAAGATCCCAATCCATATCGTGTTCTTCTACATTTTTCGCTAGAATATTGTATAGTGTTCTATGTTGTCTCTCATTTTTTGCATTAGAAGTTGGTCTGTAATATGAAGTCCTAATGTGTTTTATATTCCAATCTTTTACCAATTTCTCAAACTTTTTATTTACAAACTCTTTCCCATTGTCTGTAAGTATTATTTGTGGACACCCAAACCTTGGTATAAATTCTTGTAAAAGCATATTTATAACTGAATCAGCACTCTTGTCTGGAATTGGATATACTTCTGGCCAAAGACTATATGAATCAACTATATGTAGTAAGTATACATTTCCCGATAATGTTTTTGGATGAGGACCTGAAATATCCAAACTTACTTTCTGCATTGGAAATTGAGGAATATCGGTATCTTGTAAAGGACATTTAATTATCTTCATGTTCCTTAACCTACACTTTTCACATGCTTCAACATATTCATATACGCTTTTGAATAAATTCGGCCAATAATATTTACTGCTAATAGCCTTCACTAACTTATCTCGTCCAAAATGACCATTATTATCGTGGTACGCCTTTAAGACTTCTTGTTCTAAATGTTTCGGAATATATTTTCTTACTCCTTCACCTTTTTCACTGATATAATATAATTGATTGTCTTCTTGTAACTCTACAAACTTTCTTTTAAAACTATTTTCCCCTGTTTCTTTCAATTTCTTTTTTATCTGTACTACTTTCGGATCCAATTCTTGTTCTGTTTTCATATCAAACTGTTCTAAATGTGGGTCTTCTGTTCTAGTTTCCGACTCTTGCTCCGATGGTAAACTCTCAAATTCTTCCCTATTTATTATGGCAGAATCTAATATATTAACTTGCCAGTTTCGATCATCTACCTCTGGTTCAACTTCATCTTCCGTGTTTCCTGATGACTGTGGGTACGGGATCCTAGACAAAAGATCGGCGCACGTATTATGTTTTCCTGACACATATTCAACCTTAGCATTGTACCCTTGTAAATTCAATGCCCACGTTTGTATTTTCCTATTTTGTATTGGTGCTTCTAATATCGACTTTAATGGCATGTGGTCAGTTCTAATAATGAAATTGGCGTTATGTAAGTAATAATTTAGTTTTTGCAGCGCGTAGTGTATTGCATATGCTTCTTTCTCAATAATCGGCCATTTCTTTTGAGTCTTGCTGAGTTTATGCGACAAGAAATAGATTGGTCTTTCATTTTTAACCCCTGGTATTCCAGATTCTTCTCCTTCATATGGTTGAACCAAACATGCTCCTATTGCATTGTCTGAAGCATCTGTGTATAGTATTAGTTGTTTATTCAGGTCTGGATGTGTTAATAATGGTACCACCGTTAAGCTATCTTTTAAAAGTTCAAATGCTTTTTGACACTCATCATCCCACTTAAATCTAGCGTATTTTCCCGTTAAATTCGTAATAGGTATTGCTATCTTAGAAAAGGCTGGTACAAACCGCCGATAATACGCACAGGTTCCTATAAAAGCCCTTACTTCCTTAACGTTAGTGGGAGGAGGTAACTCTTTAATAACTTTTATTTTTTCCATGTCTGGTTTAATACCTTCCCTATTTATTATATAGCCTAAATATTTTGTTTCTGTCTTTAAAAACTGACACTTACTAAGCTTTAATTTAACGTCATGCCTTCTTAATCTGTCAAATACTAGTCTAACATGTTCCAAATGATTCTCTACATCTCCTTTTGTAAAAATCAATACGTCATCAATATATGCTAAGGCAAAACTTTGCATACCGTCTAGTACTTCATTTATTAAGAACATATAGTGGGATGGTGCATTTTTGAGACCGAATGGCATACGTAAAAATTTGTACGAACCCATATGAGTACAAAAGGCACTTTTATTTTGCGCGTCTACTGACATCGGAATACACCAAAATCCTGCCCTTGCGTCCAGCGTTGTGAAATATGTAGAACCATTAAGTAGCCCCAAAATATCATCAATTACTGGCAGTGGGTACGCTACATTCTTAGTAATTTTATTTAACGCCCTGTAATCACAACAGAACCTGTTCGAACCATCAGACTTGGCCACAATTACCACCGGAGATGACCATTCTGATTTTGATCTTGTTATTATGCCTGCTTTCAACATATCTTCTATTGCCTTTTCTACTACTTCTCTATTTCTTAACGGAGTTCTGTATGGTTTTAAACTAATTGGTGGATGATCTCCCGTGTCTATTTCCATCGTAACTGTTTGTGTCTTACCCAATTCTAAATCATTTATCGCAAACACATCTTGATTTTGCTTTATCAGTTGTTCTAACACTTCCTTGTTTTCTGGCGAAGTTTTTAATTGTGCTAACAATTCTTTTTCTCTTGTTACTTTGTCTAGTGAATGTATTTGTGCTGTATTTCTTCTATATGGATGGATCAATTCATCCATTCTTGCGTTCCCTTTCCTTCTGTATCCGCGTCTATTATTACTTCTTTCATTAGAGGTTTCTGAATAACTTATTCCCACCATATTTACTCTATCTGTTGTCAATATGTCACTAACGCTGTCATGTTCTAGCTTAGCTATTACACATCCTCTGTATAATTTAATTTCTCTACCTGTGTTATTAATAACCATTACTGGAAATGTTAAACTTTTATCTAATTCTATTATTCCATCCGGAACTTCTAAACCTGGCTCATCAATTATTTCATTTTGCAATTCTGTGATTCTAACTATGTTTCCTGCTACATAATATGGGTTTCTCTTCAGTCTTGCTTGTATCAAATTAACTGACTGTGGTTTTAAATTCATGGTTGTTTTAACTCTAACTAATGTCGACACATGCATATCTTCCTCTAGATCTACGTAAACATCTTGGAATTTTAATTTATGCAAATCAAATAAAAGTCTCACCCCATTTTTCAATAAAAAATCTCGTCCCAATATCATATTTCTATTTAAATCTTTAACCACATGGAACATATGCCTAACATTTATCCCTCCTAATTTCAAATTTATCATCGTTTGTCCTAACACTTCTAATTTTTGTCCCGTTACCGAATGAAGATTCTCTTGAATTCTAATTATTTTACAATTTTTTAACATTCGATATAAAAATGCTTCTTTAATCACGCTAACTTGTGCTCCCGAATCAACTAATGTTCTAACTTTATATTTTCCTATCTGTACTATACATGAGCTAGGATCTACCATATTTAATGACAATTGCTTTACCTCGGCTTGTTTTTTATTTCTAAATGTTCTATTATACTCATCCTTTGGGTTTTTAATATATTGATGCCCTTTTTGGATCTTACTATCTTCCCTCTTACTGCCGATCCTATTCAATAAGCGGGATGCCAATTTCCCTGATTTCCTGACCTTCTAAAATTTCTCTGTATTTCTCCAGAATTCCAATTTGCTGGTCTACCATTTGCCATTCTATTCTGTATACTCGTCTGAACACCTCTACTATTTTGCGTAATCGATGGGCCACTTCTGTTACCACAAAAGCGAAAAATGTGCCCACGTTGGTGACATCCCCAACAAACCACATTCGAGTTATTTGTGTTACCTTCCATGTTTCTTACAGTATTTCTCACTTGTCCTCTTCTATCTTGATTATATACATTCTCGTTTCTTTGCACCATCTGTATTTCTCCTCGTCTTCCTCTCCATCCATGTCTATACTGACCTATTTCCATAGGTTCTTCAATTCTATCTTCTGAACTACTACCTAACTCTCGTCCTACCCTTAGCCTAAACCTCCTCCTCAAGCTTTCCTCTTGTATAGCGATATCTACCGCTTGTGACAATCTTGCAGGATTCTCTCTTAATAATTTAAATTTCAATCCATCTGACTTAATTCCATCAACAAAAATCCCTACCAACATCCGTTCCACTTCCTCTGCTCGTACATTCTGTCCTAAGAATGACTCTTCAGCTAAGTTGATTAACCTGTCACTGTATAGCTGAACACTTTCTGTGCTGTTTTGTCTAGTCTGTCGCAATACTGAGAATGCGTGTTGTGGATCAGTAATTTCAGCATATTTTCTTGCGAGATCATCTTTGAATTCTTCCCAAGTTTCACCTCCTGCTGCTTCTAACTTTCTTCTAATATGGTCAGAAACTGGACTTGTACTTGTTCTGTATGCCAAGTTCTTTTTCTCTCCGTCTGTAGCATTTACTAAATATGCATGTTTTTCAATGGAAATAATCCATTTCTTAAACTGATTTGCTTGACCACTAAATCTTTCAACATCATTGCTTATATTCTGTTGTCTTAACACCGCATCCAACCTTGATATTGCCCCGCCAACTCCAGTGAGTACCTGTGAAAAATCTTGGGATTCCATCCTAAAATTTATAATTATCAAGCAATATACAAATATTTCAACAATATTGATTTCAAACCCAGCAACAATACACAATCTGTTAATTACTCTAATATTATCTAATTAACTTAACTAAATCCTCCAATCGAAGATCCTGACGAAGAAATATTCCTGTTTCAACCCTGAATTTTGATAAAAGAATTTAAATGACCTACACCACATAAAAAAAGGACTCTAATCAAGCTCGTTAAAATGATCAGAACAACGAAGAGCGTCTGGATTTCTTTCCTTACTAATTTACTTGAAGTCGAATTCAGATTATTTCCAATTATTTCCTGACGTTGATCACGCTCGATATCAGGCTCGCAACAAGACTTTGATTACCTGCTCGATTACTGTAGATTCCCTTCAGATAAGTTCACCTTCATGCAAGAATCGACAATTGCTCACGACTTCAGCAAAAAAAACTTACTTTCCAGCAGCAATCTGTGACTTTCATATATATCAAACGTAATCCAGTCAACAACAACTGGACTTAAAGCTGACGCTATCCAGTCTCTTATTTTCATGTGGAACTCTCGCCATGGTCAGTTTAAATAGTTGAAACAAGTTTCATTTATGCCTTCCTTTAATTGAAGTGACTGTATAAAGTATTGCAGACCTTGATTTCATAATTCTGGAATTCGTACCATAACCTTGAGTTCACCTTCAACAATCCCACGGGTTAAAACTCATTTTTTTCTTACTGATTTTTGATGCAGAACGGCATTACTTATAGCATTTTGCGTTGGTCAGTTCTCCAACTAATTTCATAATTATGCAATAACATCAGTCTTTCAAAAAAATAAGTATCACTCAAACCTTTTCTTTAGCGCTGACCTTGAAATTGGATCTCCTTCTTAATCAGGAATCTAGTGCAAACCCAGAACAGCTACCAACAGTCGGCTTTCATCTGTTGTTTTTCAAATTAATTACTTCTCCAGACATGCCCGACATAACTATGGCGGTATTCTCTCTCCGCGACCTCCCCTGTTTCGTAAGGTCAAAGGCACCAAATCAGCCTTGTGTGACAGTGCTACACACAAAGGCTATGATCGTGAACGTATAGCACCAGACAAGTCAGTCTTCGCGTTGTTAGAAAAGGATTTTATTGATGAATCATTCTAGCTCAGCACATATGATGGAGACTCCCTTCTCGGTGTTGACATCTGTTCTCCTGGCCCCCAAGTGACGTGTGTGTTTTCCTAGATACCCTTCTTCATTCGTGCACACACGTTCACTATGGTTTTCCCCCTAGTCAAGGAATGCGCAGCATTCCTTAACTCTTTACTCCTAACCTAGAATCCCTCACTGTTACATTAACGACCAAGGTGTTGGTCCTCTTTTCATTGAAGTTTATAGATTGATTCGTATGCACGTGTTGTCCCCTAATTTGACAACGTGTTTGCTCTCACGTTTCTTGTTATGCCACAATATGTCAGTTTCCACCGCAATATTACTCTTCTGTTGGTATTCAACGCGTTTAGTGTGTGTGTGTGTGTGTGTGTGTGTGTGTGTGTGTGTGTGTGTGTGTGTGTGTGTTTCAATACAGTTGTTTGTCATCGCTGAGGTCTTGCGGAATTGAAAATTCATCACAAACTGATGATGTGGAATACAAACTGTTGCCATTGACATTATGTTGATGCTGTAATATTTAGGGCCTGCACTTCGTATGAATAGTTGGAGCAAAATATCCCAGTAAGTGTATACGTAGATTAAGGTCTGCGATCTGCTCAGACCTTAATCTGTGTCGGACGATTCCAGTAGGTTGATGATTGCTCTCGGTTGCATAAAATTCAATCCATCCTTTCTCCAATAGTCCTCTTCCTCTGTCAACACATGGTCCTCACATTTTTTGCAGTAACTCTTATCAATATTTAATAGCGCTGACTGGTTGATAGACAGACAGACAGACAGACAGACAGAAAGAAAGGTAGGTAGGTAGAAAGGTAGGTGGGTGGTGGGTGGATGGATGGCTGGCTGGCTGGGTAGCTGGCTGGCTGGCTGGGTAGGTAGGTAGGTAGGTAGGCGGGCGGGCGGACGGACGGATAGATAGATAGATAGATAGATAGATAGATAGATCCCCGACAGGAGCTGGGCGAAGCCGGGTCGAGTCAGCTAGTTTATTTATATAATCACGTTTCATGAAAGAACCCCCATTGGAGACACCTCTGAACAATACCATTTAACCCCGCGCTGTTTGTGCCAAAACGAAAACTGCGAGACAACTTCAAAAATCGCGCGGATGTGTCTTGCTGAAGCTGTAATACTCTTAAAATGCACTTAATCTCTAAGCAGTAAATATATACCGCATATAATTGTGTTGCGTATCCCTTACGAGACGTTGCAGTCAACACCAGCATTTTCAAGCTGCTGTTGATGTACTAGGCAAGTGTTACGTTCAGTAGTTTGCCATTGATTTCTGAACGACCAGCCCCTATACCTTTTTCGAAAAAACCAGCACCGCCGTGTTTCGAACCCGGGTATACGGGCTCACAAACCGCGTTCGCAAGCCCTTAGCCACAGAGATCGGTTCCCGCATATAAACAAACATTGAAATCTGCTGTATAATCTCCAGAACAAATTTTCTTGTTGTTGGGTGGACATAATGATAAGGTTATATGCTAAATCTCATCATTTTCCCTCAGTTGGTTTCTGAGATATTGAATTTTATATTGGGGCAAAAATAAAAAATAAAACTATAGATAAATTCTTCAAGCTGAACTAAAAAAGTCGCTTAAAAGTCGTGACTTCATCGCACCGGATTTTTATCCCATATGGTTAAATTGAAAAACAATGTTTTCTCGTAGTGAATTTGAATTTTAAATTAATTTTTGTTGCGTATCCCTTACGGGACGTTGCAGTCAACACCAGCATTTTCAGCTGCTGTTGATGTACTAGGCAAGTGTTACGTTCAGTAGTTTGCCATTGCTTTCTGAACGACCGGCCCCTATACCTCTCAATTGAGACAACTGTCTCTTTCCGCAGCACGGAAAGCGTCGCACAAAGCACGAACTCCGTAGCTCTAAGTTCCCACAGGAGCCTCCGAAAAATTTCACACGTGAACCGAAGGACGCGGCCCGGAATCGAACCCACAACCTTCGGAGCCCGAGTCAAACGGCTTGACCACTTCACCACGGAGTTCCCAAAGCTGAACTATAGACATATTCGCACAGTAATTTCAGTTGTCTACCACGGTAATTTTAAACTGACTATCATGTAGTATGTACCTGACGAGATGCAGCGAACTATGCCAGGCAAAAAAAATCGTGCAATCTATTGTTTGTGTCTTCGTATTCAAATTCACTACGAGAAAACATTGTTTTTGATCTTATTGGAGAACGTAAAATAACAACTCTCACCCCCCCCCCCCCTATCTCCAGAGTAGTTTAGGTTACATCTGTCTCCTAATTAACTTTGCGTATCTTCCCTCTTCGCATGCATAAATGATCATAATTTATTTCACATCAACGTAGTTTATCGCTACTCTACTACTACTTGGATATGATCCATAAATAACACCGGCGTGTCATTAATTTGTGCTGCTTCGACGGCCTTGAACATTGAACGCATTTATTATCTGGAATGCCAGTTATGAAATTTTTTGTATGGTTGTGTTTTTTTGCTTTTCCTTTGCGGTTTATAATTTAGCATGGAATTTAATGACATTTAAAAGAATTGAAATATTTTATGTGTTTATTTATAACGGGTTTAACGCCCTTGAGAATTTACTTCAATTCCAGTGATTAAGCTTGATCATAAGCACAGTGTAATTTACTTTAAGGTAATTTCTGTAATTTAAATAAAATAAAAGGCCGCAACATGTGCTACCATAAAAACTTGCAATAGCATTACTGTGGCTATCTTGCAAAGGCAGCATAGTCTAATGACGGATAAGCCTTTACTAAAACACAGTATACAATAAAGAACATTTACATTTGGCTTTAAAAAATATTTGTTTGAAAGAAATTAGAAGTATACCTGGCAACAATCACTCTACGTCACATCCTCTTCATTCAAGATGTCGCGACGGGACGGGTCAATTTATGTGGGACGGCTCGCAAAAAGTACGCGAACCAGAGATTTGGAGGACATTTTCGAACCCTATGGTCACCTGCTGCGGTGTGATATCAAATATGGTATGTATACAGTAAAATTTATGACTAGGTAACAGTTATTTAACGTTGAAAGAAAGTTAAATTATAATTAGGCAGCGTGTTACGGTTTATTTTAAGGGGAGATAAGTTTTCAATTATTTGCATATCATCATTTATGTCGGGCGATCATGAGCGCGGATTCAAAACAGACTCGTCGCATGCTACGGGAGGACAAATACTGCGCCCCCCCCCCCCCCCCCCCCCCCCCCCTAATTCCTTCATGTATTGAGGTCTACAAAATGTTATTCCCCCAACACACCACAGACTTCGGGATTTAATTTTTTTTTTTTTAGTCTGACCATGTCAAGCAACTTTTCTTAACTAATCTTAGTTCATCATCACCCTAACTGGACTGGTGTTATTGAGTGCTTATGTATGCGATTGACTTGTTTCATGGACGTCCCCATCTTTATCCTATGAATTTTAATTAATTGTTTACCTTATATTTTAATTTTATTTTGCAATTTTTCATTCACTATGATACCAGTTCTATTGCTCATTAAAGAATATGAATCCTTATTCTTATGTCCAAGCCAGGCGCAAGGTAACCTGGGTTTAGAATTCTGTACTCTCATTGTTGCTCTTAGACAATGAATGGATCTCCACAAGTAGAATCAGTAAGCACAACTGGTACATGATCACATGCAAAAGACATGCATCTTGTGGTCAAAGCCTTCAACTCACATAAAACAAGCACACACTGATATAACTGCAGGAATAATTTTACATGAAAATATGTATAGAAGTTACTCAGTTTCCTTGTTATGGATTTGCCATTTGTGTGTGTTCATTTGTTGTTATTAATTATGTATTTAGAGTACTTGCTGGCTTTATGTTTTTGTTTTTTTTATTTATTTGTGTCCAGCTCGCATGTCAGTGTAGGTGAGCATGGCCGAATGGATAAAAACGTGTTCTTAAACATCTGGTGTGCTGAGGCAAGGGGTTCAGCCCCTACACCAGACAGTTGGACTAAAATGTTGACCACGTCCTTGACTTGGGGAGTTAGTTTGCCTTATGGCAAGGGGCACTATTATTGTTAATAGGGAAAGCTAATCCATTGCAAATTAAGGCCACCATACTACAAGTAGTATCAGGTGCCTTGCCATCTAGTGTAGGCGCTCATGTTTCTCCCCAACTTGCCATCTAGTGTAGGCGCTCATGTTTCTCCCCAACTTGCCATCTAGTGTAGGCGCTCATGTTTCTCCCCAACTTGCCATCTAGTGTAGGCGCTCAAGTTTCCCCCAACTTGCCATCTAGTGTAGGCACTCATGTTTCCCCCCAACTTGCCATCTAGTGTAGGCGTTCACATGTTTCTCTCCAACTTGTCACCTAGTGTAGGCGTTCACATGTTTCTCTCCAACTTGTCACCTAGTGTAGGCGATCATGTTTCTCCTCAACTTATCACCTAGAGTAGGCGATGTTTCTCCCCAACTTGCCATCTAGTGTAGGCGCTCATGTTTCTCACCAACTTGCCATCTAGTGTAGGCGCTCATGTTTCTCACCAACTTGCCATCTAGTGTAGGCGCTCAAGTTTCCCCCAACTTGCCATCTAGTGTAGGCGCTCATGTTTCCCCCCAACTTGCCATCTAGTGTAGGCGTTCACATGTTTCTCTCCAACTTGTCACCTAGTGTAGGCGTTCACATGTTTCTCCCCAACTTGCCATCTAGTGTAGGCGATCATGTTTCTCCTCGACTTTCACCTAGTGTAGGCGATCATGTTTCGCCCCAACTTGTCACCTAGAGTAGGCGATGTTTCTCCCCAACTTGTCATCTATTGTAGGCGATCATGTTTCTTGCCATCTAGTGTAGGCGATCATGTTTCTCCCCAACTTGTCATCTAGCATCGGTCTAATACATATATTTGATGCAATCTTGAACTTCTGTTATACTGATGGTGGGGTAAGGTAGGGCCTTCATTCCCTACACCAGCCAATTGGGCTTGTATTCCAGTTCAGAAAGCAGAAACATTTTAAAATTTATTGTTTTTGTTTTGCATATTCTATTTACAACACATCGCTGTCAACACCAGCATTTTACTGCTGTTTTAGATGTTTTGACAAGTTTTACTTTCAGTAGTTTGCCATTGCTTTCTGAACGACCGGCTCCCATACCATGTTAAAACTCCATCATGACACAGTATGCTGCCAAATCTGTTGCCGCTGTGTTTCGAATGCATGGTAAGCAGCTAACGAATCGCGTTCGCAAGCCTTTAGGCCACGGAGACTAGCAGTGGCAAACTTCTAACATTGAAATGCCTAAAAAAAATCAACCTGGGGTTGATCGCATCCTACAAAGGACATGCTACTTTATATACACACACGCACGAGAGAGAGAGAGAGCAGACCTGATCAGGTGAGCTCACCTGGAAACCAAGAACTAGTTCTTATCTAAAATTCCTCAGGTTTCAAGCATATAGTAATGCATTTACAGCATGCAATACAATATTGTTCTTCACAACAGAAATTTGCCATATCTGATCGCCTTAAGCGGTATATATATATATATATATATATATATATATATATATATATATATATATATATATATATATATATATATATGGGAGAGTTTATACATAGCTGAAGTATGAAGCTGTTTAAATATCAAGAATAATTTTCCAGATTGGTATCCCCAATAACAATAATTGTGTTCCCATGCGAGTTAAAGAATTGTTAACTTGCGTTTCTGTACACTTACTGTTTACAGGCTTCCATCTTTGTTGACATTACCGCCCTACTATTTCCCGCTATTGATGTCCTCATCATTCCGGTCCAAGCTGACAGTAATATGCGTCGCCTCAGAAAGATATGATTAGGCAATTCAAACACCAGGCTTCCGGCTTACTGCCCTGATGAATTAACAAATAAGCAAGGAAATGCTACGCACATAAAGTGCAGGAAAACCTGGTATATGTGAAGCAGGTTGAAAAGAGAGAGGGGGGAGATAGATAACGAAGCTAGTGTGAGAGACAGAGATATGAGAAAGATGTGTTGAAAGACATAAAAAAGTGATAACTTTTATATAATATAAATAAGATAATATAAGTGACAAAACATCTGTTCATAATCATAGTTCCTAATATTTTTTTTATTAAAAAGTCGCTTGCACCCAATTAATTGCTGAAAAATTAAAAAAAAAAAAAATAAGCGTCCAGCAGGGAATCGAATCAACAGCTCCCGCTTATCAGGAAGAGACACTTACCACTGTGCTACTGAGGATATGATTGTGAATCAACAAAAGTATATAACATAGCCACGCTCATGTCCCGATGACGTCACATATGTTAAGTCACGTGACTAGACAAATCACGTGACCAGGACCACCCGGGGTTTCCGGGACCGGGAAAAATCACGTGATAGTTCAGCTCCGAATAGACAGAGTAGTTTATTCCGAGCTGGAGTCCGAATAGACACTTTCTACAAATAATTGTGTCCCCAGGTGTGTTCAAGAATTGTTAACTTGCGGTTCTGTACACTTACTGTTTACAGGCATCCATCTTTGTTTACATTACCGACCTACTATTTCCTACTATTTATGTCCTGATCATTCCGGTCCAAGCCGACAGTAATATGCGTTGCCTCAGAGAGACTTGATTAGGCAATTAAAACATCAGGCTTTCAACTGACTGGCCTGATGAATTAACAAAGGACAAGCTACTCATATAAAGTGCAGGAAAACCTGGTATATGTGAAGCAGGTTGAAAAGAGAGAGGAGAGAGATAGATAACGAAGCTAGTGTGAGAGTCAGAGATATGAGAAAGATGTGTTGAAAGACATAAAAAAGTGATAACTTTTATATAATATAAATAAGATAATAAAAGTGACAAAAAAGAAATAACTTTGATAAACAAATATTTAAAACATCAGTTCATAATCATAGTTCTAATATTTGTTTATTAAAAGTCGCTTTCACCCAATTAATTCCTGAAGAATTTTTTAAAAAGTGTCCGGCAGGGAATTGACCCAACAGCTCCCGCTTATCAGGCAGAGACACTTACCTCTGTGCTACTGAGGATATGATTATGAATCAACATAAATATATAACATAGCCACGCTCATGTCCCGATGACGCCACATATGTTAAGTCACGTGACCAGCCGGGAAAGTTCAGCTATGAATAAAGGGATCCTTTATTCATAGCCAGGGTATGAATAGTCACTTCGTGTGTGTATGTGTATGTATATATATATATATATACATATATATATAAATATATATATATATATATATATATATATATATATATATATATATATATATATATATATATATATATATATATATAATCATCTTCCACTTCTGCCGTCAAGCTTCGTGGGGAGGAATAATTTGCATTCCAGCGCCCGGTGAACGGCACTGGATATATATATATATATATATATATATATATATATATATATATATATATATATATATATATATATATATAAAACAGAGTGTATATGGCTTTGTGGTCAGCTATGTATTGGATGCATTCGATAACGGTACATCCGATTGAGATGAAATTTTCTACACGTCTTCCTTTCATTCCTGTGCAACCGACTGTAATAGTGTCTTAGTGTAAAATCTTCTACTTATTTAATATTTACTTTTTCATTTTTCATTATAATTTCTGTATAGCAGGGGGACTTCACTCTAGAAAAGTTATTTCAAGGGGCATAACTTTTAATATTTCTATATACTTTATAGTCATATTGTTGGACTTACTTGCACTATTGTTAAACTCTTTGTCTATAGTTATTTTCAGGCATATGAGTTATAATAAATAATGATATAATCTTTAAGGTATTTTCAAAGTTTTCATAAAAATTATGCATAACATTGTAACCCATCTTTTTCTGCTTAAAGAACTTATCAACTGTCATGTCGGTGATTAAAAACAGTTTTTATTAAAAATAATGGATGGTGTGTGGAAGGACATTCTTTTAAGTTACTGTGCGCCAGGAGCTGGGCAAAACCACGCCAGGTCAGATAGACAGACAGATAGTCGGGAACGGAAGCTTATTTGACTACTTATATGAATTAAACGACATGCTCCCCACCAGGGACTGGGTGAAGCCGGGTCAGACAGACAGTCAGGAACGGGAGAGCTTATATGACTACGTATATGAATTAAATGAGATGCTCCCCACCAGGGACTGGGTGGGGCCGGGACAGACAGTCAGACAAACAGATAGTCTGGAACGGGAGAGCTTATATGACTACGTATATGAATTAAATGAGATGCTCCCCACCAGGGACTGGGTGGGGCCGGGTCAGACAGACAGTCAGGAACGGGAGAGCTTATATGACTACTTACATGAATTAAATGAGATGCTCCCCACCAGGGACTGGGTGAAGCCGGGCCGGGTCAGACAGACAAACAAGCAGACAGACTGATAGATAGATAGATCCCCTCCAGGGCCTGGGCGAAGCCGGGTCAGCTAGTATATATATATGTATATATATATGTTCACATCTTTATTGTCTGAAAACAAAAATCAATGTTTGAAAGTCATTTTGTGTATCTTAGATCACACTTTCAGGCACAAAAGTGAAAATACAGCTCAACATATAAAAAAAATATGAATCCAGAAATATGGGAAGGATAGGGCATACTTAGAAAACCTGAGAATAGCATAACTAGAAAGACACTGGAATCCAGAGGGCAAAAGAAATAGAGGAGGACCTGAAAACTCACAACGTGAAGAAGAGGACAAGTTAGTTGAGGACCTTATCACCCAATGGGGGATAAATAATAAAAGAAAATAGCCTGAAATAGTGAAATTCAGACCAGTGCCTGAGATGATAGAAAACATTCCTGGTATTGAGAAAAAGAACACTCAGAATGAAACTGAAAGAAGAAAAATAACCCTAAACTATATAAAAGAACATTACCCAAGTAGCAATTGGACCCATGCATATACAGCCAAAAATTCAATAGAAAATGGAGGAATTCTCCTAAATTTAAAAAATGGAATGAAAAAAACAGTCAGTGGCAACTGGAAAATTTTCAAGTAACTTCAAAGCGGAGGTAGAGGCTTTGAAAACTGTAGCAGAAATGCTCTTGATGGAGGAAAATAAAGAGGAGCAAATAGCTATCTTCACAGATGCAAAGTCAGCTGTCTCAACACTGAAGAGCAGAAACAGCACAGAACTAGCTGACCTAAGAGCAGCACTCCGTGGTCTATGCCAGAAATCCAAAAAAAGTTGTAATACAGTGGATCAAATCACATTGCAGTAAACCTGGAAATGAAGAGGCTGACAGACTGGCAAAAGAGGGTGGACGACTACCACAGCCTGACATAGACATAACCTATAATGAGGCAAAGAAGTTTATAAAAAGCACTTATAGAACCAAATGGGAATCAGAGCATCCAGGCCACCAGAAGGATGATGCATATTACAAACTCGACCGGAGAGAACAAGTAGCAATCTTCAGACTCCGCACAGGACATAACCACTTGTTCAATAAACTAAAGATAGGAGATACCGATGAATGTAATTGTGGAACTGGTAAAATGACAGCTAAACATTTGCTGCAGGAGTGCCCAATATATGCAGAACAGAGAAAGATATTTTGGCCCACACCTGCTTAATTTGAGGACAAGCTCTATGGAGATATCAACAAGCTCAAGTTGACTGCAGCTTACTTTAACTACATTCAGGTTGACATCTAAAGGTGCTTGAAGAAGTATTTAGACTGCCACACTTCATACCACAGGTATGTCTGTTACAAAAGCGCCCCGGAGGCATGAAATGGATTATTGCTTGGATAGCAAATCCATTACGTGGAAAGTCCGAATCAAAAGCCCACTGTGTGGATGTCATCTGCAGACTGCATTCTTCTGGTTTC
Source organism: Cepaea nemoralis (assembly GCA_014155875.1). NCBI lineage: Eukaryota > Metazoa > Mollusca > Gastropoda > Stylommatophora > Helicidae > Cepaea > Cepaea nemoralis. The sequence continues at coordinate 567,151 of JACEFZ010014082.1, read as the reverse complement.
CGGAGGAACAGCCTATGGTGAACGGAAGGCCCAATATACGGAAGTGAGGTTAAGCAGCCATGTGCAGGAAGTGACGATTCCTTGGGTGAGCCCAACACCAGAGCGCTGTGTGTCGGCTCTGCAATTATGTAAGCCTCCTTGGATGGCGGGGAATGCCCATGGTCTGCCCCTGCCTTCCCTTGAGGGCTGACCAGGATGTCTTTGGCTGTTCTAAATGGGCCAGCTGGAATGGGGGATAACACCACAACAGTAAGAGTCAAGCGTCCTAAGAAACCCCCGAGAAGATTAATCCGGTCAACAAATGCCCGCAGAAGTCGGATGTGTCGGCCTAACAGCGCAAGAACGCAGCTCTGCTGTAAACATGCACAATGCAATCACGACTGGAAAAAAAAACTCAGAATAAGAAGAAGAATACCAATGCCCAGTTTGTATCTGGACAGTGCATAATGAATGGGAGACTTACTACAGAAGTGAGACAAAAAGCCATGTGCAGGAAGATGTCTTGGTTGAGCCCAGAAGCTAAAGTAATGTGTTGGCTCTGCAGTGGTGAAAGCCTCATGGAAAGGCAAAGAAGGCCCTCACACTTCTGACCCCTTGTGTGCCACAAAATGAAATAGGAGGGAACAGTAAACCATATAGTAAATGAAGAAACACTTGCTGGTAGGTTTGTTTATTTGATTAGTCATTGTCATGATTCAGTAGTGTTTGTTTTGTACTAGTGTTGACATATTTTCTTATTTCTTCCAAACAGGAGCAGAAATGGGTAAGTTCTAGAATGTTTAACATTACACACCTTTAAAGACTAAAGTCAAATCCACAATTTGTTCGATTCCAATTGATAAAATACATTTGAACAAACTATAATGAGATTCATTGTTAACCCTTTTAGGACGGAACAACATTGGGCCAAATTTAGGTTTCCCTCTGAAGAAGACGGAGCCATTTTTTTGGAGTACAGAAATGACTGAAGTGACAATTTTATAAATTAAAAAAAAATATTAGAACCCTATATAGGTATATACAAGTATATATATTCTTAAAGAGGATATAGTAAAGTTTATTTCTGTGTATGATTGAAGTTGTTTTGTTCATGTTTACGCAAATTTGATGACCTCATTTGTATGTTGTGAAAAATAAAATATTTCATACCACTATGTATGAATGGGTACTAAATATTTAAAAAAAATGATACTCACCTAAAATTACCTCATTGAATACCTACACCACTTTAGAATAATTTTAAACACTTATGGCTAAATAAACAACTATGAAGTCCCTATTGACATTTGTAATAGGTTGGCTATCAACTGGTGACATGTTTTTTGGTCCGGTCATTGCCACTGAAAGGGTATAGATAAAACGATCTTCTTTATTCCCAATACACAAAACTACGGGGACACGAGGTTGAAATCCTCATGGGCACTTTCTGTATCACTAAAGTCATTATCTGACAGTCCTGAACTGACAAAATCGCTACTATCAGAGCTAGTCAATGCTAGTACGGTCTTCGGGTTCAAAAGCTGGCCATTTTAGAACTCAAAAATCCACGAAAAAATAGGTTACTTCGGAAAAACAAGCACAAAATAATATCCACTTGTTTGAGTCACGCTAGAAACGGCAATGTCAAGGCTAAAATGGCTGACGATTGCAAGGAAGCATTTGATTGGCCTGTACTATTAAAAGCTAACCATTCAAAGCAATTCTTACAAACATGGCCGATTTTCGGCCGTGCCGTCTGTTTGAATAGAGCAACATGGCGACCGCAAGGCCAGTATTTCGGCCCGGTCGTCCCAAAAGGGTTAAAGGTGTCAGTTAATAAATTTCTGTCAGATGACAGCAGGCATGGGACTATCAATGGACAATTTATGTATTTATAAATTAAATTGAAATTTCACCAACCGGATATTTGCTTTTGTGAAATGTCCCTTTATACTGGTCCAAGTTTACAATGTTACAGACAATTATTAGTGAATTTATGAAATGTATCATTAAAATTTCCAATTCATTCTTAAGTTAGCAAAACGTTTTCCCTCCCTTGATTAAATATGACCACTTCAGCACTTATTCTGCCACAATTTAATATTTGCGTTGAAATATTTCAGCATATGCTTTTATTGACTTTGAAGACCGGCGAGACGCTGAGGTAATTTTTCATGTTACTTTGTTGCCTATATTTAATGTTTGATTATTGTTAGGTTGTAATCATTGCCGCAGTTCAAGTATTAATTAAATTCATTATATCAGATGTAACTGCATTAAACAGAAACAGCTAATCTATAGCTTTTGTATTTTGTAATACATATATTTGATGCTTGTGAAGTTTCACAGTTAATAGTAAAGCTGTTTTACACATGTATATAGTTTAGCTGAACTGTTCTTCACCAACTTACAATTGGAAAAGATTACAACCAAAAGTGTATTGAAACCTTGTGAAAGATGAAACTGAAACATCACTTTAACTATTAATTATAATTATTTTCCACCATGGAAATAATTGTAAATTGGTGGAGAAAAAGCATTTGAAGATCCAGATATATTGAATATTAATAAAGATAGAACAGCATAAAAAGAATGTGAACCAATGAAGAACAAAGAAAATAAAAATAGTGTTATCAAATACACTTGACTGACTTTTCCATTGTTTTTTTCATCTGGTCAAGCAGTCAAGCCGTAAAAGCTCACTATAGCCAGACACAATCCAGTTCAGTCCGTTTCATTGCCGTCAGTGCCTGTTCCAGGGTGGCTAACTCCTCTTGCATACCGGTGTAGGGGAGATCTGAGTTGAGAGAGATCCAACTGCTAGTCCTGGCCTTGCCTAGCCTAATCCGGTCTGCTTTGGTCTTGAGTCTGAGCTGGGTCACTAACTTCCATGGCTGCCTTGGTCGCCTTGCACTGACTGACTGACTACTGACAGATTTTTTTGGTTTTTCATTTTAATTTCTAATAAATCTAGCTTTCTACGTTTTATTTTTTTTTTCATTAAAATTTATTTTATTGAACAAGTAAAAATTTCACTTTTTCAATATGATTGTTATAGTACAGAAAAAGAAATATTTATGTATATCTGAGACATGTATATTTATGGTTTGCTCTATTTTGTAAATTTTTAGAAACAAATTTAACAAAGATAATTAAAGAATATGATTGCAAAAAAAAAAAAAAATAAGTGATAAAGTTGTTTTTAATGGCAAAGGTATATTATACTTTTTGAAAGGACTATCGAACTGAAGTAATTGGCTAATTGAAAAGTAGAAAGACATGTATTAATTTATGCTTGCTTGGAGAGGACCAGCAGACTGCCGTCTGGCGCAGCCAGTGACGTCGTCGCCACACCACCATGGCATCATCAGCTTCACTGCACAAAGCTCACGGCAGCACTGTCTTTGGTACCTAAGTTCTCCCTTTGTGCCATGTGTACACGGCATTGGAGTCCTCATGCAGTCCATTGCTAGCCTCCGTGGCCCTGGCCTACTTTGCTATGTGTCCTTTGGGGGTTGGACTGTGGCCTAGAGCACAGAGTCTTGCCCGGCTGGTTATGATCAGTATGTCCTTCATTGTTCACTTTTATTGCCTAATTTGTGTGTGTGCTGTCAGCTGTAGATCTCAGTTTCATGTGTCATGATTTTAAGTCTGAAGTTCTTATGTGTGGTTGTTGTGTAATGTAAGACGTGTTATGTATGTAGTGTTGTTGTTTCGACAAGTCATGTGGAATGGAATTTACATCGTCAGTTACACTAGATTTTGTGTCCCCCCACAATGCTAATTTGTACTAAAGAGACACATCTTTAGATCACCAACGGATCCTGTAGTCTCCGACGTAGGTCGCAGAGGTGGCATGATGGCATCATCAACAATCAGTCTGTCACTGCTCTGTCTCAATATCCTGCATGCACAAGCGTGGGATCGTTTGTTATCTAGGATATTTCCTGCCTTCACTTCTGATCTTTATACACAGTGAAATATTTGTTATAGTTCGTGTTACAGATAACCTAACAATAGGTTTCCTTTGTTCCAACATTCATCTGTATCGATCTACTGTTGGTTTACTGCAGGAATACACATTTCTGAATTTGGTCCGTCTTTCATCTGTATTAATCTAGAACTTGTGTACTGTAGGTACACATTTCTTTGTTTCATTGTTCCTCTGTAATGATCTAGAACTTGTCTTCTGTAGGAATACATATTTCATCATTTCCAGCATTCCTCTGTATCAATCTATAACCTGTTTACTTTATTGCAGAAATACATATTTCACACTTGCCAAGCTACATTAGTTTGTATGTTATTTCACAGACTGTTTTAAAATAGTAAACGTGTCCCGTTTCTGTGGCTAATGTTTCTTGTCAGTGTCATTTAGTAAACATTTACATTTGAATCTTTGATTTTATTTATGCTACAACAGGCATTAAAATATAGAACTCTTGTCATAATTTATAACACAAGTTGAAACTTGATAACTAGTTAGAAACGCAGATTTATTTTTATGCTGAAAGCTTTGGGCAAAGTTAGTTGTATTTTCACTGATATTAGCATGGAAATGTCACAGGTCATTCGGTGGTTTCATGACATCATCACTGATGCATATGTTGAGCATTTCAAGGTAGCAGATAACAAAGAAGCATGCATGCTTGGTGCAAAAGCAAACCATAATTATAATTAGTAGAGCTTTGGAAATTGTTGAGACTCCTGGCATAGACTCAAGACATGGCTGGATATTTGATGCTGAAGGGGGAAGATGTGTGGAAAGAGTTAATGTTATGGAAATGACCTGTTTTGTCTGGCTAGTGATTTTCAGTAGTAAATTGTTTGTACATGTAGTAGTTCTTGTAGTTAGTGGAATGATGTGCTAGTATGAGATGTTTGTACATGTAGTAGTTCTTGTAGTTAGTGGAATGATGTGCTAGTATGAGATACACGAGTGGGGTGATGTATGTGACATTTTAAGGACTTAAATTTATATATAATAACCACTACTGTTCACTCTCATATTGTGCCTGTCCTTTGGTCAGTATTACTTAATTTTAAATTAAGGCATTGACTGAGTGCTGCAGTCTCCTCCTATAGAAGAGCATAACACAATTTACACACTGAAATATGTTCTCTTGTTGGTAGGTGATATTCTATCCTGGGCAATGAGCCCATTCCTTACTTTGAACTTCAAACATTTCATCAGTAACACTTTTCCTTTATCTTGAGTCTCACTAGCCCAAGATCAGAGGGGAGTAGCATCCTTGGGTCTGTTATTTTGTGAAAATCAACACTTTGCTACATCCCCAGCCTGCCCTTTATAATCTTGATCCAGTAAAGAATTCTGTGGATTTCAAAAATTACTCAGATCACATTGGTATATAGAAACCAGTTTGGCTGTTTGATTTTATGAGATCAAATCATAGCTTTCATAGCGTTTAAAGTTACCTACAGTGTTGCATATATTTTAAATGCCGAGCTGTCCACAAATGAGTGTACGTATCTGACTTTGTTTACTCCATGTGTCCAGGATTGTGTCAAATATGAAAATGGCCGTGAGATTGGCGGACAGACCATTATAGTGGAATGGGCCAAAGGAGGAAAGGATAAAAGGATGGTAAGTCATTCCAAATTGACATTTTATTCTTTGTGATTTGGACTCTGGCTGAAGATGATGGAGCACATGGTAATGTCCTTGGTAGTTTTATGTTGATTCTTGACTCAGTCGACTCCAACAAGCAAATAGAGATTACTTTCAGGGGCACTCTGACATATGGCAGCATATGTGCTGCAGGAATCAGTTTATGAAACAGTTTGAACATTTTGGATGCAAAATGCTATGGGAGGAGCAGGATTTGAAGAATTTGGATGCAAAATTTAGTGAAGTTGGCTGTTGTTGATTGTGAGCCCATAAGTTAGAAGGAAGGATGTGTCCATGTATGTGCTCTTGTTCTGAATAACCCGACTAATACAGTTCCATTGTTTCTTTATTTTGCAATAATAGGATGAACACATTTTCATTACATTAAGAGGGAAAGCTAAGAATAGTAACACTGTGGACCTCCTGTGCAGGTTGTATAAGGCTACTAAAGAGGGTTGGTTGGAGGCTGTCACAGAATTAACCAGCCAACCATGAACAGGTTTATGAAGGGCTTGGCATGCATGGTTGTTGGCCTCCTATACTCTACCAGGAGTCCAGAGGGATAAAGAATGGGAGGAAGAAACATGCATTGTCAGTCACATTGTCATAGATACTGTCCTGTCAGCCCTGAACCTTTGTCTGAGCACATTTGCTACATCTTTATACAGATTTTGGTATTCTTAGTTTGTGTGGGTGGGCGCACACGTATGTGTGTGTGGGACACGTGCATGTGCGCACCACTCTTTGATGTTCATAACTACAACACACAAACTGAAAACGGTGCTTGTGCATTATAATTGAAATTGCAGTTAATTACAAAAATTGCCTTTTTGGTTTGTTCCTTTATTTATTAAGAACATTGACGTCCCTCATGGTTATAACGGGATTGTGTAAGGTAATTGTAGTCAGCGTAACAGAAACACATTGCAACATTGATTAGCCAAGGATGCCTACATGAATTATGAAAGTTTGTTTTGTCATAATGAAGGAAACTAAATGTTGACAGGTTTTGTGGAAATTCACATTTTATGTCCACTGAGCACACGTCAAAAATAAATCATAAATGCATATCTGATCTCCTGTATGAACATTTCACAACCGACTTCTCGCCACAGATACTAACCTTCTATCACAAACACTAGATATGCAGACTCAAATAATGGTCACTTGTGACCACGACATTTCGTTCCACACACAGGGCGGCTGAATGTAAAATGTTGACTTCTTGACTTGGGGACACAATTGACAATACCTTAGAAGTTTTAGAGGGTTGGTCTGAGAGTGTAGCAACACAGGTAATAAGGAAAGCTGCCTTACATGCAAAATCAATCCTGTGCATTTCATTAGTAGCAACGACTTGTAGTTGTTGTAGTAGTAGTAGCAGCACCACATGTGTGGACTAAGTTTGCGTTCAAAACTGGCCTCTTGTTCTGTGACCTGTCTTCTTTGAATGAAGTAATATCCCGGTAAGGTTAACCCGGTCAACAAATGCTCGCAGAAGTCGGATGTGTCGGCCTGACGGCGCAAGAACGCAGCTCTGCTGTAAACAGGCACAACGCAGTCACATCCGAAAAAAAAATCCGGATGAACACAGAAGAAGAATGAAGTAATATGCCACCCAAATACCACTTTAAATGTAAAGAAATTAAGAATCTTGCAGACCTAATTTCAAAACCTTGCCGAATACCAGTTTTAGGAGGCATGTTTGCAACTACAATTTACCATTTTTACTTCACTGGTATAGTCTCGGAGGTCTGATTCCTCTTCCCAGAGCTACGATGAGTGTTTCCGGTGTCGCCGCACAGGTCATTGGGCACGTGACTGTCCTGAGATGAGGTGGGGGGGCAGACAGGGTGGAGGAGGAGGAGGTGGTGGTGGACGCGGCGGAGGCGGTGGACGTTGGAGGTCACCATCCCCAAGGCGCAGGTTTGTTCAGACATGCTTATTTAAAAAAGTATTTAATTTTTGTGGAGTGAAATTATTTATGAGTGTTACTTTTGCCACTACTACTAGCTTATTATTTTATGAAAATTGTCCCTGCACTACTTTTGCAGTGTTATTTATATTGTAAATATTTTCTCTGGTGGGATATCGAACCTCATCTCATCTGGTAGTTTTACTATGTCCACTGATGGACTCAAGACAGCAGCTCTTTCGCAGACTTTGAGGCCAGTAAATCCCTGTTACTGTTGGATGTGTAGGCAAAAAGGCACAAATAACGCAGCTCTACTGATTTACCGTAAAAGTTTGAGGCAGTTGTTTCCATGTAATTGTGAAAAGAGTTACATGTTTGCTGCAAGAGATTTATGGCTCTGGCAGTTCCATTACATGTAGAAATGATAGCTTGTGTGTGTTGGTTGAGGGCATGTGCTTCAATAGTGTCGTTTGTCCATCAAGAATGATGATGACCATTCATTTCATCCAATGGGGCTGAAAGTATGGATCCGTGAGTTCTAAGATGGCTGATTGCCAGGAAGAGGAATGCTCTGTCTCGACCAGGACATAAATTGGGGCGAGCTGTACTATTGATGCCGCCCGCCGTCTTGAGTGTGACGCCATGTGTTTTCTCGGCTCGTTGAATCAATCACGCTTAGAACAGGCTCTCGGTTATGTATAATCTTATGGTTGAAAGTTCTCATGGCGGCGCTCGTACACATGTCTGTTTCTGCGTGTATTAAGAATGTTCTTTGGGCGCCAGCAATGTGAAAGTGACGACAGCTGCTTACTTAAGTCAACAGAACGCAGCTCAATGAATCAACCGAACACTGTTCAAATTCACATCTGCTTTTGACTCTAGGCGTTTAATAGCATATACTACTATTTATGCGACAAACGATGCCTAGGGTCCACAATGCAAGTCCAGTGTGACCAGCCCAGCAAATTTGATTTTTCATTAGTAGTGTGTGGATACTGGGCATGGACGCTCTTTCTAGGACTTCAGTGTTTGGGATCTTGCCTTGCCATTTAATTTTCATTAGCTTCCCAAGGCAGACTGGAAGTGGTTTAGTTTCCTAGCGTGTCGCTGATAAAAAGTCCTTCTGTAGTATGGCAGAAAAATGATCAGAAATGTTTTACTGTTCTCATAGCAACTTCCAAAGCTATGAGAACAGTAAATCATTTCTGATGATTCCTTCTTTGGACAAAAATGTTGACTTCTTGTCCTTGACTTGGGGATGCAAATTACAACTACCTCTGAAGTTGGAGTGGGTTTGCCTGATGGTGAGAAACACTGGTAATAGAGAAAGCTAAATTTACATGCAAAATTGTCCAGAGCACTATAAGTAGTAGCACATGTATGGACTGCTCAAGTTTAAAGTGCGAGAGAGTGAGCGCAAAAAACAGTTGGGAATGTTTGTCAGTCTGTTGAAGTTCATTTTTAACATTACACGTATATGTTTAATTTTGTAACTTTAAAATAACCGTCCTTTAAAAATTTGACATGAAAACTCCTTTGCCCAGACATGAGAAAATTGACATTTAAGAGTTTAAACTTGCCATTTGTGGTGCTGATTCTTTTATGTATTCCATGTTTTTGGGACACATTTGTAGGTCTAGATCAAGGTCACGTGACAGGAGACGCAGAACTCGCAGCAGGTCCCGTGACAACCGCAGACGCAGCAGGTCACGTGACAGGAAGAGGAGCAGCAGTCGCTCTGCCGACAGGAAGAGATCTCGCAGCGGGTCTCGCAGATCTAGGAGTGCTTCTGATGATAGGAAAAAGAGCAGGCGTTCCAGAAGTGAATCCCAAGATAAGAAGAAGGGTGGCTCGGCTAGCAAGTCAAGGTCAGTTTTGAAGAATCAGAATTATAGCTATATTATGTATTTCCTGCATTCTCCGCTAGATATTTGTTGACTCTTGTACACACAGCTATGTTTTCATACCAAACACATTTTATAGTTTATTTGACATCGGGCATTGCAATATTTTTGGGGCCCTACCCTCTTCAATTCCTCCTATTGACCTGATTGACCCTAATTACATTTCCAGATTTCTCTTGACAGCAATCTTTTACAAAATTTGAGGGGGGGGGGGGGGGGGGGGGGGGCTTTACCTCTTTGATCTCTGCTATTGACCTACAGATAGTGCTGCAACCAGTTCCCAGAATCAGCTTGAGGTAAACTGCTCTCTGGAGCGGTTCTGTTTCCTAGCAGTCACTGTAAGCTGCATTCATCTCTTCTGCTGAGGTCTTCAATTCCTTACATCCAGTAGAGGATCTTCTTGAACAGGTTGAGGCTGTTGGTGCTAAGGAGTACATGTGCTTTCTTGTAATCTCTTTCCTCTTTTACTGAGGCTCTGATCACTTTATTGCAAGTCTATTTGTACAGTGTCACAAATTAGCGTTAACCTGTTGTGAAGTTTTTGCCAATTTTATTTGGTTGTACATGTATAATGGCAGAAGAACATCAGGATATCTGTATAATACATGACAACACTGCAACTGGTTGTAACATTGGCTGGATTGCACAACACACAGACTGGACAGTTCACGCAGGACACCTGCAGATATCTTCCTAACTATTTAATTTAAAGATGTGACCGCTCTAATTGCTGTGTGAATGTACGCACATAAGCACACCTGACACAGTCACAGTGTGTGTCAGTGACTTTACTGATTGTTGTGACTGCTATCTAATAAAATTCTCAGCACTTTTTCATTTCACATAACTCTTTACTATGGTATGTTTTGCTTGATAAAGGCTCCTTACTATTCCATGCTTTTATTATTTTCTTCTTTGTATATATAGGGTTTATTTTTGACTGAAGTGTCTGAAAATATTGCCGGTTCATGTTTTGTATTCACCCTCTGTAAAGTTCATGCAACATAATAGGTAAATACAAAACTTGGACCAGCAATATTTTCAAACACTGCAGTCATTAAAAATACACAGTATATGTTATTGTGATAACCACTGCTGCAGTTGGCCTAAGATAACTTTGTATCTATATTAGTGTGGTAGCCACTCTGCATTAGGTCTGACTAAGATAACTATGTTAGTGTGGCCGAATGGATAAGAACGTGAGTTATTAAACATCCGGTGTGCTGATGCCGAGGTAAGCGGTTCAACCCCTACAACTGGACAGTTGGACTAAAATGTAGACCTGTCGTCCTTGACTTGTGGACGTAAATTACAAGTACTTCTGAAGTCGGAGTTGCTGCCTGATGGCGAGGGACACTGTTAATAGGGAGAGCTAATCCACACGCAAAATTCAGTCGAGCACTACTAGAAGTAGTGTGTATATACTACGCTTGAGTTCAAAGTGAGCAAAAAGAACATGTTAGTGTGTATGCTGCAGTAGGTATGAGATAACTTTGTATGTTATAAGTGGTAGCCACTGCTGCAGTAGGTCTGACTGAGATGACTGTATATATGTTAGCGTGGTATCTTGTTAAACAGATATTTCTAATTCTGTTTTAGGTCCCCATCAAAATCGCCTCGTCGGTCAAAGTCTGTGTCGAAATCTAAAAGCCGTTCTAGAAGTCCCAACCAGCAGGTGGAAAATCATTCAGAACGCGAGGCCAATGGCAACAGCCCTCGAGACGACAGACGTGATGATGCTGATGATGACCATCATCGGGAAGATTATGGCGATGAAGATGATGGCCGCCGTCGGTCTAGAAGTGGCAGCAAAGATTAAAAATAAATGCTTACATGTAAAGATGTCTCTTTTTACATTATGTATGTTTCCAGATCATGTTTGTTGCTATCACATTTTATGGGGAGGGGCTGGCGATAAGCCATTCCTACAACTGTTACACGTTTTGTGTGTTAGCTGCTAGACTGAATAGTTGGATCCTTGGTTGTCAAACAACTGCTACAGATACATATAGAGGTCACAACATAGATTACTGTTCTTTTATGGTCGGTTAGTTGGACATCTCTGGGTTGAACAGAAGACTCTTGGAACATACATGTATGCTGTTTTTATTGAGTGTATCTTAATTTTATTCTTTTGTCTATCTGATTTATATTTTCTTAATATCTATGTTGCCATATATTATACCTGCCTTCTCTCAAGTACAAATAGATCAGAGACTACTGTTAGTTTTCAGCTGCATACAAAAATTATGATAATTCTGGTGTCTGCTGAATGTAAACTTGCCAAGAAATCAAAATCCAATGCCAAAAATAATGGGGTTGACTAACAATGTAAAATAAAACATCTGTAATGAGTAGATGGTTAAAAAAAGAATGATTTTGTGGGCTGAGGTATTTATCTGTAGCAAGTCACACTTGTCCTAATGATCAGAACCAACTGTATATTTCAGATTCGGTGACTCACAGTAGCATATGGCAACACAAAATAAAACAAGGCATGTTAGTTTGGCCCTGTGGACTCCAAAGACCTATTTAATGATCTTGTTTCCTTACTTGATTCATTGGTATGTCTGGTTCTCTCCATGGGCTCCACATTGGCTTATAATGAAAGTGGAAGTTGTGGTTATTCTTCGTTGACTTGCAAGAGTGATCCCAGGCCATGGTGATCTATGTATTTATAGAGTAGGAAGAGTCTTCCTCCCTAATTGTGCCATCTGTGTCAATTAAAGACCTGTCTAAACTCTTATCCAACCCTCTTATTTGTACTCCCAGTTCTTTGCAAAGTTTTCATTGTTCAACCCTCCGCTTTCATTTATTGTTGATACAGAATTCTTGACTGGATGTCAGTGTGAAGCATGGATAATATTCATTTGCTGATTCAGCGAGGTGTGAACAGCTCTGATTGTCAGTGATATTTGTGTCTAGAAAATCATTCATTAATGATGAATTCATGCAACAAAAAAAGTTATAAATAAACATAGTCTTGGTTTTCAATGACTTTGAGTTGTTTTTTTCCCCCCCCCCCAGTAACCCACTCTACTTAAAAAAAAGTTTAATTTTGCCTGTCATTTATTTACAATTTAGGATACTGTCTTAATGAAAGAAATGAATGACACAAGTCAAAAGTCTGCAATGATCTTGTATTTCACACAGCACTTCACATAGACAAAACTGCACATAATTATATGCTACATTTCACAAGCGGATCTTGTTCAATCAAATGAAACATGTTAATAAAAATATAAATTTATGTCTGTCACAGAAATAAGTATTGTTAATTATATGAACAAAAGTGTGGACTAAAGAACACGGATTCTTGGAAAGGTTAACCCGGTCAACAAATGCCTGCCGAAGTCGGATGTGTCAGCCTAACGGCTCTGCTGTACACCGGCACAACACAATCACGTCCGAAAAAAAACTGGATGAACGCAGAACTCCTTAACTGCAAGCTGAAGAAATTTTCAACCATCAACACCTATAGTCATAAACTGATAAAGGAGCCAGAATAGAAAGAAACTCATGACTAAGTGAACGCTTAGACTAAATTCTATCAGCACACGATGAACAAAGCAAGAGTGCCAGGGGTCGCAGCAGGCTGGGAAAACCTACCAAGTTTACTACCGCTGGTAACTACTAGTACTACACAACTATCTGCAGACTAGTATTGAGCATTACTCTTGTTTTTGCATGAGAAATTGCCGTTTGTGCATGTCGGTATGGAGTATATGCCGGACAGCTAGGAAAACCCTAGAAATGGACTGGTGAATCTGGCTGACACCTGGAATACTTAACCAGGGATCTGAAATGTAATCCAGATCTGTGTTGATCAGGTTGCTTTTCAGATCCTAAGTTTAGTTTTCTTCTTTTATCATGTTTTCTTTTTCATTTTAGTCCATGAAGAGTTTGATCTAAACGTTTCCTTGTATCTGCATGTATTTCTTCATTCCTTGAACTTCATAGTGATATTTGGTTTATTTACTGACTCCAGTATCATCTTTACAGCAGCCAGCCCTTTCATTGTGAACCATCATGAACTGAACAAGTACATACATTCAAAATTTACCTTGCCAACCACACAAAGCACTGGTCTGGCATCTCATATAGTCAAGTTTTTGAACATCAGCTGCATGAATTCTTATCGGAAGTGGGAACGAAAAAAGTACATATATTTCTGAACAAAAAAGGTGCTAATGAAAGGGACAGCTGTCGATGATTGGGGTAGACTGGCAGGAACGCTGGTATAACATTGCAATCTAAACGACATGAAATCCTTCCCTTGAATGTCTTTAAGAAGGAAGGGGGTAAATAAGACATACAGCCATCTCACTACACTTCCTGTTAAAAAAAACAAAAAACAAACAAACATAGGATGAATGCAGCAGAAGAATAGAATCATTGTTAAAGACTTACTTTCACAGGTGACAAATGTATACACACATGTAAAATAAATACTTTGTCAGATTTAAGTATAATTCAGCCAAAAGTAATAAGTATAGTGTTTGCCTGACAGCACTGGGCAGTGGTAACAGGGAAAGCTAATCCACACGCAAAAATCAGTCCAGTGCACTAGAAGTAGAAGCATATGTATGGACTATGCTTGAGTTCACAGCGAACAAAATCACACATTACATGACACAACAGGTTGCTGGTTTAGTTTTGGAATTCGTCATTTGGTTTTTAAGTGCAATTTCTCTAGTGAGTCTCACAAAATGGAAAGAATGAATGTCAACATATTAGGTTTTTGTGAAATGTAATGGCCAGGTGTGGGAGAAAAATATTTACAGAAAAACAGAATTATATACTCAGAAAGGGAGGAATACAAAAGAGAAGTCATGATTTCTAATCAATAGAGAGTGCAAAAACAGTTTAAGGATTTTGGACAATCTCAGAAAGTTTTATTAGTGTAACTCCGTGGTACACCTCTGGATATTAATACAGGCACATGCTCCAACAGAAGAAGATATAGATATAGTTTATAATGAGTCAGACATGTTTGCAGATAAGTGCAAAACTTCCAAAAATAACCTATGACATAACAGGGATTTCAATGCAAAAGTAGACCATAAAAAAAAGTGAGTGATGTGACTATTAGCTATGGTCTAGGTGAAAGGAATGAGAGATGGGCAGAATCTCACAATTTCATAATAGGTAACACCTGGTTCAGACATCACCCTTGACAGTTATGGAGATGTTTGCAAACAAATTGAGTACATATTGATTCCAAAGAGATTCAGAAGCAGCTTAGCAGGAGTAAAAGCTAGACTTCTTTAGCGATTGTTATCCTGCTAGAAGAAAGATAAGGTTAAAACTGAAGACTCACAAGCCCCCCCCCCCCCCCCCCCCCCCCCCCCTCGAACGTGAAGTTAAACCTAATATTACTTGAATCAGACAAACGGAAAGGTAAATTGTTACTGTACATAACAGACATAGTGCCATGAGGATAATAAAGACTCTATGAACAATGGGAAATATTGTATGAATCAGCACAAGAAATTCCTCCTATGCAATCAGTTGCAAAAAAATTAATAGATGACACATGAAGTTCTGCAGATAAAAAACAAACAAACCAAAATAAAATATAGTAGAATAAATAAAGAAATAGTTAACAAAAACAAAGAGGCTGAAATTTGGTGAACCCAAAATGCACGGACATTGGGAAAAATCAAGGAAAAGACTAGGTCAACATGGCCGATGGTATAAGAAAATGTGTACTTAAACATCCGGTGCGCTGATGCCGAGGTAAGGGGTTCAACTCCTACACCAGCTTGACTACAATGTTGACCTATCGTCCTTGGGGATGTTAATTACAAGTACCTCGGAAGTCAGAGTGGGTTCGCCTGATGGTGAGAGACACTATTAATAGGGAAAGCTAATCCACACGCAAAATTCAGTCCAGCACTAAAAGTTGTGTGTATGGATGACGCTTGAGTTCAAAACGAGCGAGTGCAAAAAAAAGGGGTGTGGGGGGAAGACATACTCCATATAGCAAAATAGGTACAAACACACTAAATACCATTGGATGTTTACAGTGGAAGGATGGCATATTAACAAGATATTAACAAGTTAATAGATGGACAGAATACACAGAAGAGCTATATGATGAAAAGAGACCGAATGCACTAGATTAGATGAAGAAAGGAAAGGCATCTGGACTAGGCGATATATTGGAGGAAACAGACGTGAGCTTTTATATCTAAATTACATTTGTAAATATCTTTAATGGCACATTCTTTATGACCTATTAAACTTTGTATTTATAGTTCTGCCAAAGAAACCACATGCTTATAAATCATATCACAAAGCCGTTGGACTGAATGAATCACACAGATCCACTGAAGTCAGTCAAACTGCTTCATTGACTCACCTGAGTCATGTAAATTAGTAGTTACACACAAGTCAGTCATACACCTTTACTGAAACTTGAGTTGATTAAATAACTTAGTAACACAAGTCAGTCACATGGCTACACTGACTCACCGGACTTGGTTACATTAATTAGAAACAAGAGTCAGTGAAACTGTTTCACATTCATTTACTCACAAAAGTAAATCAAATTAGTTAATCACACGTCTTCACTGGTCGAGTTTTCTAAATTATTTAGTCCTATATGAGTCAGTCACAGTTTCACTGACTCACCTGAGTCAGTTACATTATTTAGTAACACATGGTGAATCAAACTACTTCAGTAACTCATCTGCAATAGTTACATTATTTAGTCACAAGTGAGTCTGTCAATTTCACACAAATTGTTTAAATTACTTAACCACACATTAATCACACATTATTTGCAGAAATTCTGATGTGAACCGAGAATTATGGACTTGTCTTGCACATGATGATGATAGTCCATTTTGGTAACTGGACATTTACATTATGTCAATGACTGGCTTGATTCCTATGACACTAATCACTCGTCTGATTCAATCCAACTATTTCACTGGATCATCTTGCACAAACTTCTTGTTCACTGCTGAGCCATACAATTCAATTTTCATCCTCTTCATCGCTGGACTTCCGCATTAATGTCTCGAATAAAAGCAGCAGTCAGTTTCAGGTTTATGACATCCCCGTAGGGCTTTTGGTAGAGTGAAATTGGCTGATTTGTTTATGTTGACTGTTGTAAGCTGGGCATGACTGTAGAAGATGACTGGCTGTCATGGTGGATATTGCCACACACACAAAGATCCGGTGGTGGATATTGCCACACACACAAAGATCCGGTGAACCTAACTTGTGATATAGATGATAGTTCAACATGTTGTGTCCAGTGTATGGATTTTGTGCACTGTACTGAGATTCTCTCTGTGTGTGATCTATGGGTGGAGACTGGAGGTATTCATGAGCATGTGACCATTTACCAAAGCAAATGATAGTTGCATGTCCTCTACTGGAGGCTGCAATCAACCCCAGCATTGACTGGCTGTATGTGTTATACTGGGTGATGTTAGTTCAGTAGTTTGCCATTGCTTTCTGTACAGCTAATGTCTAATACCATGGCAATCAACACACAGTGGTCTGCTTCCAAATTGCCTGCAGCTAATTACAAACTCAACACAAACCAAAGCAATACAAATAAAACAGTTTGACAAAATAAATTATTGTTCAACACACAAAGTAGCCGATTGTTAAAGTTTGCTGAAGCTATAATAATCAACCTTTGTAAGCCGTCCTTGTGCAAGCAGAAAGACATGTTAGTCAGTTTAAAATTACGGTGGTAGACAATCGACATTACTGTGAGAACATGTGTATATTTCAGTTTGAAGGATTTATCTAGTTAATTCACGTAAGTTGTGTGATTTCTGCAGTATGTACCTGACGAGATGCAGCGAAATATGCCAGGCAATAAATCGTGCAATCTATTGTTTGTGTCTTCGTTATTCAAATTCATCATGGGAAAACATTGTTTTGAATTTGACAAAAGTTATCAGCCACAAACACTAGTCTCCTATCCTTATAAGACTTGATGATCACAGGGCTAGGGCACTGGCATACCAGCAGATACCATAGGTTCAAGCCTCAGCTAAGGAGGCACTCATTTCTGAACTCATACCAGCAGATACCATAGGTTCAAGCCTCAGCTAAGGAGGCACTCATTTCTGAACACAGTGTTTGATCAAGTCTCGTAAAAATGGGCACTAGCGATTTAATGGGAAGAAAAGTGGCAAAAAAGGGAGGTGTCAACACACTTCCATGATGTCAATGACCTAGAAATTGTGAAGTCTTCTTAACCTTACAGCAGTACCAGTTATGGAATTCACCTTTAACTTCACCAGCTACCACTGGAATTCTTACAGCAGTACCAGTTATGGAATTCACCTTTAACTTCACCAGCTACCACTGGAATTCTTACAGCAGTACCAGTTATGGAATTCACCTTTAACTTCACCAGCTACCACTGGAATTCTTACAGCAGTACCAGTTATGGAATTCACCTTTAACTTCACCAGCTACCACTGGAATTCTTACGCTAATTCCTCCATTCAACACAGGCATGCAAATCCTGAGCCGTCTGCTCATCACATCTTGTTTAAAGCTTTTATATTGCAAAATTATGCAGGAAAAAAAACTCACCAATGTTCACATACATGAATATAATAATTAAAACTTAGAATAATATTAACGTACAAGATTGCAATCATCATTTAAAAAAAAAAACATTTAAAAATGATTGTGTCCTTTGGGTATTCTTGATAATAAAAAAAAAAACAACAGATATCATCATATAGCAGGTTCTAGCTAGAACTTTGGTTCAATCATACATAACCCATATCTCCTGTATTTTCATGCCCAAAGTGCCTTCGATGTCCTGTGTCCAACTTTGTACTGGCCGATCGCTGCCCCATCTTTGTCCTGTATCCAACTTTGTACTGGTAAATCGCTGCCCCATCTTTGTCCTGTATCCAACTTTGTGCTGGTCAATCCCTTAACTTTTAACATGACCAAAGTGTTTCAGTTTCTGTCCAAACCTCAGTGAAATTTAACATGACCAAAGTGTTTCAGTTTCTGAGACATGAAACTGTTTATAAACCAGTTTTCTTCCATGTTCATACCCTGTGGGATGTCTACATCATTGTTCTCCCTGTTCCAGGGTCTTCTCAGAATTTTAATGTGACATTTAGGTTCTAAAGCCCAGATTTTCTTCTTTAGCAATCATGAAATGGTCCAGGACTCACACCCACATGTTGCCACAGGGAAGGACATGTTCTCAAAGATGTGACTTGAATTTACTGGTGTTGTGCCAAAGGCTGTTTGACCTCTGCATTGTAAAGTCTAATCTCTGTCCGACTTTGAATAGTTCCAAAGATGTTACATACTGACCAAACTATTGTAAGCCGGTAAATTATGGACCCTGGAAATCAAGAATCAAATGCAGCAGAGGGCACAGAGATGTGGTTACCTCGCAGAATGCCACAGACAGAGGAGAATTCCAATATCCAAGTACTATAGGAGACAGACACAGATAAGATCCATATCCAAGTACTACAGGAGACAGACACAGATAAGATCAATATCCAAGTACTATAGGAGACAGACACAGATAAGATCAATATCCTAGTACTACAGGAGACAGACACAGATAAGATCAATATCCAAGTACTATAGGAGACAGACACAGATAAGATCCATATCCAAGTACTATAGGAGACAGACACAGATAAGATCAATATCCTAGTACTACAGGAGACAGACACAGATAAGATCAATATCCAAGTACTACAGGAGACAGACACAGATAAGATCAATATCCAAGTACTATAGGAGACAGGCTTAAACAGACAGAGAGTATTACTTACATGTGGACCAGATAATTAGGATTATTTGTGGTCATATGGTGAGCTCTGTGACAACCAGGAAGATTGAAGTTGTTAGAATCAAAGTTGTTGACAAAGGAAGAACATTCTAGAGTGCTGTGACAACAAGAAAGAACATTCTAGAGTGCTGTGACAACAAGAAAGAACATTCTAGAGTGATGTCATGAGGAAGATTGAATTTGTTTGAATCATATGACAAAGAAATAATATTCTAGACTGCTGTGACAACCTATAGAAATGAAGTTGTTAAAATCAGTCGTTGACAAAGGAAGAAAATACTGAATGAATTGACATAAGTGGCACAGTAGATAAAAGCAATGGAACTATCAAGAACATTGCAAACAGAAGGTTGAGGATAAACACGTCACCTGCACCAACTGCATGGCTAATGACGACATAAAAGGAAACAAAAAAGGTAAGTTAGGATCCTATTTGTTTCATTTCACATTGTTATACCCCATTGCAGTCAAGATCTTAACCATGATGATGATGATGAACAAATGATATTTTCATCTACATCATCCTGTTCTCAGCCTACATATTTTCAAGACACATAAGTCACAACAAATGACAGTCACATCAGTAAAAAGAACATCCATTCCCAAAGGGGTATTAGACATTGTCTTTGATGCACACACACACACACACACAAACAAAATAAAGAAGGGACACATATCAAGGGTATTTCACTGGCAGAATATACCAACAAATTAAGTGATTCTGTTAAATTCTCTTTAAGTTTTATCACAGCTTGTTTAATATAAAAAAATGGTTTGTAATGTCATTCTCATAATAATTCACACATATAAGGAGGCTATCCAATGTCCATTACAAATTGAATGAGCTATACATGTGCCGAATTTCAATTTTCTCCACCTACTCCTTCATGGTCAGGCTAAAGACTCATGAGAAGCCACTTGTATATGTAACTGTTTGAGCTCATGTTCTTACAAACAGTTAGCAGAAAGCTCATTTTGAACAATGAGAAAGAAGCTCACACAGAAATCCAATAATTCAGCTTTCAAATGGAAGTTAGCTTGTGACACTGGTACGTGTGAAGTTGACAAACTGCACACAGACTTGCAAGTGTTTTGGTCACACAAAAAGAAATTGGCTAGCACTGGAAGATTTGCTTATATAGGAAGAACTGTTAAGGATATGATTTGTTTACTATAGGAAGAACTGTTTAGGAATATGATGAGGTGTTTAGTATAGGAATAACCATTTAGGATATGATGAGTCGCTTGGTAGAGACAAAGCTACTAGACACCTTGCGTCTTGTTTCTTTGTTGGACACACTGCCCATCAGTGGTCACCTGTTTTATGCATTTATGTTCAACAGAACTATGTAACAAGAACAAAATAAAAGAAATACCTCGTTCTTTTCACTCACACAGGTAAATACACAGCATATATATAGTCTTATGCTTACACAACTTATTCATATTACAAAAATTATTGTCATGAAACAAAATTGAGCTATGCGTTATTGTAGGATACACCAAAACAAAACAATGAAATGAGCATTATACAGATGATGGATTTCTTTTTGCTGATGTGACCTCTTTTAGAAGCAACCAATGCAAGATTCACGTGATCTCTAACATATTACATTTGGTCACAGCATAATTATGGAATCTGGCTTCCCTTTTATATTTAGCTTTTGAAAGTAATATAAGGTAGCCTTTATTTCATGTATTCTCTGACTGATCACATCATAATGATTAAATCTGGCTTCCCTTGTATATTTAGCCTTTGAAAGTAATACAAGGTAGCCTTTATTTCATGTGTTCTCTGACTGATCACATCATAATTATGAAATCTGGCTTCCCTTGTATATTTAGCCTTTGAAAGTAACATAAGGTAGCCTTTATTTCATGTGTTCTCTGACCAATCACAGCATAATTATGGAATCTGGCTTCCCTTGCATATTTAGCTTTTGAAAGTTAGTTAGTCGAGGTTCCAACTTCACGGCAACGGGTCCCCATTATGCTCAGTTCCTGTGCCAGTGAATATCACACAAAATGCTCCCCACTGTCCAATGTGAAAAGTGGAATAGACAGGAGTCTCGGCAATCCAACAGCCCGCTCAGGTACACTGTGCATAATGCTGCTGTCAGAATGCCAACACAAAAGTCATCCACGAAAACCACAGTTCATCGTTGATGGACTCGGCAGTCACCAGAAAGATCTCACTGACCCGGATTTTCTTACATGGCTCGGTCTTTTTCCGCAGGGCAACCCGCTGAAAGTGTCGCATAAAGCACGAAATCCGTAGCTTCAGCGCCGATTCCCAGGAGTCTCCTGAAAAATACACTCGTGAACCAAAAAGTTAAATCAGTCAATTCAGCAACAGCCGGTAGCCATTGTTCCGAACATGCAGGTCACTGTACAGGACAGATGTAACAGCATTCCACGCGAATTTCACAGCTCACAGTGTCGCCCACGCACTCACTCAGTAGCAGGGCGATGGAACCATGTACTACCAGTCCAACATAAGGAAAATACGATTCCAAACCATAGCTACAAGCATAAACACGCCACAGGCCTTAACGGTTCCATGCCTAACAGCCATGTTGGCGACCGGAAGTCCCTAGCTTTTGAAAGTAATATAAGGTAGCCTTTACTTCATGTATTCTCTGACTGATCACAGCATAATTATGGAATCTAACATCCCTTGTATATTTAGGCTTTGAAAGTAATATGAGGTAGCCTTTACTTCATGTATTCTCTGACTGATCACAGCATAATTATGAAATCTGGCTTCCCTTGTATATTTAGGCTTTGAAAGTAATATAAGGTAGCCTTTATTTCATGTATTCTTTGACTGATCACTGTATAATTATGGAATCTGGCTTCCCTTGTATATTTAGCTTTTGAAAGTAATATAAGGTATCCTCTATTTCACATATTCTCTGACTGATCACAGCATAATTATAAAATCTGGTTTCCCTTGTATATTTAGCCTTTGAAAGTAAAATAAGGTAGCCTTTATTTCATGTGTTCTCTGACTGATCACAGCATAATTATGAAATCTGGCTTCCCTTGTATATTTAGCCTTTGAAAGTAAAATAAGGTAGCCTTTATTTCATGTGTTCTCTGACTGATCACAGCATAATTATGAAATCTGGCTTCCCTTGTATATTTAGCCTTTGAAAGTAAAATAAGGTAGCCTTTATTTCATGTATTCTCTGACTGATCACAGCATAATTATGAAATCTGGCTTCCCCTGTGTATGAAGCCTCTGAAAGTAATGAAATGTAGTCCCATAGCTTGTACTGCCATTGGAATGTGAAGTATCAGGTCTTCACATATTCTATGACAAGCCACAAGAGGTCGAGTGGCTAGATTTCTATTTTGTGACCTTTTCTTCCAGACATTCCCAGAAAACCTAGAAAATGTCCTGGTACCAATTTTTATGAGGCTGCATTTACCCAAAAGCTGCACTGGTGGGGACAAATAATCCTATGGAGTTTTAGTTGTGGTGAAGTAGTTTCTAGACGCTCAACTGTCGGCCTGGTCACTGTGAGTTCGATCCGCATCAGGGTGGATTAGAATTGTAACTTTACCTGGGCTGACAGATCTAAAATGAGTGCCAGGAAATGAGTGGGAAGTACAGGTGGCCAGCATGATACTGACCACACAGCCACCGAGTGCAGGTTGGTCTAAAACAATATGGGTCCAGCACCATATGCCCTATGTGCCTAAGTCAGGCAAAGAGGTCCTTTACTTTGACTTTACTATGGAGGTATTTTTGGGTTTGCGCTCTCTCGCTTTGAACTCAAGCGTAGTTTATACACACTACATCTAGTAGTGCTGGGCTGAATTTTGTGTGTGGATTAGCTTTACCTATTAACAGTGTCCTTCGCCATCAGGTGAATCCACTCTGACTTCAGAGGTACTTGTAATTTACGTCCCCAAGTCAAGGACGATAGGTCAACATTTTAGTCCAACTGTCCAGTGTAGGTGTTGAACCCCTTACCTCAGCATCAGCACACTGGATGTTTAAGAACACATTCTATCCATTCGGCCATGCTGCCCCTACCTATGGGGTTCTTCTTCTTCTTACTTCTTCGTTCATCCAGAGTTTTTTTTTCGGACGTGATTGCGTTGTGCCTGTTTACAGCAGAGCTGCGTTCTTGCGCCGTTAGGCCGACACATCCGACTTCTGCGGGCATTTGTTGACCAGGTTAACCTTCCCGGGGGTTTCTTAGGACGTTAGACTCTCACTGTTGTGGTGTTATCTCCCATCCCAGCTGGCCCATATAGAACAGCCAAAGGCATCCTGGTCAGCCCTCAAGGGAAGGCAGGGGCAGACCATGGGCATTCCCCGCCATCCAAGGAGGCTTCCATAATTGCAGAGCCATCACACACCGCTCTGGTACTGGGCTCACCCAAGGAATCGTCACGTCCTGCACATGGCTGCTTAGCCTCACTTCCGTATATTGGGCCTTCCGTTCACCATAGGCTGTTCTTCCAGAAGCCAGAAGAATGCAGTTTGCAGATGACATCCACACAGTGAGCTTTCGATTCGGACTTTCCACGTAATGGATTTGCTATCCAAGCAATATTCCATTTTGTGCCACTAGGACACTTTTTCCACCTTTTTGAAGCCCACACAGTGAGCTTTCGATTCGGACTTTCCACGTAATGGATTTGCTATGCAAGCAATATTCCATTTCATGCCTCTGGGAGGCTTGTGTAACCGACATGCCTGTGGTAATGAAGTGTGGCAGTCTAAATACTTCTTCATGTACATTTAAATGTCAACCTGAATACAGTTAAAGTAAGCTGCAGTCGACTTGAGCTTGTTGATATCTCCATAGAGCTTGTCCTCGAATGAAGCAGGTGTGGGCCAAAATATCTTTCTCTGTTCTGCATATATTAGGCACTCTTGCAGCAAATGTTTAGCTGTCATTTTACCAGTTCCACAATTACATTCATCTGTATCTCCTATCTTTAGTTTGTTGAACAAGTGGTATTTCAACCTGTTGTGTCCTGTGCGGAGTCTGAAGATTGCTACTTGTTCTCTTCGGTCGAGTTTGTAATATGCATCATCCTTCTGGTGGCCTGGATGCTCTGATTCCCATTTGGTTCTATAAGTGCTTTTTATCAACCTCTTTGCCTCATTATAGGTTATAGTCTATGTCAGGCTGTGGTAGTCGTCCGCCCTCTTTTGCCAGTCTGTCAGCCTCTTCATTTCCAGGTATACTGCAATGTGATGGTATCCACTGTATTACAACTTTTTTGGATTTCTGGCATAGACCATGGAGTGCTGCTCTTAGGTCAGCTATTTCTGTGCTGTTATTGCTCTTCAGTATTGAGACAGCTGACTTTGCATCTGTAAAGATAGCTATTTGCGTCTCTTTATTTTCCTCCATCAAGAGCATTTCTGCTGCAGTTTTCAGAGCCTCTACCTCCGCTTTGAAGTTACTTGAAAACTTTCCAGTTGCCACTGAATGTGTTTTTTTCACTCCATTTTTTAAATTTAGGAGAATTCCTCCTCCTCCATTCTCTACTGAATTTTTGGCTGATCCATCTGTATATGCATGGGTCCAATTGCTGCTTGGGTAATGTTCTTTTATGTAGTTTAGGGTTATTTCTCTTCTTTCGGTTTCATGCTGAGTGTTCTTTTTCTCAATACCAGGAATGTTTTCTATCATCTCAGGCAGTAGCTGCTGTCTCCAAGCTGGGAACTTGTCTGCATTGTAAATGGGTTTGACTGTTGATATGTTAAGTATGGGATCTGCCCTAATCTTTCGTTTTGCAGTTTCTACAAAGTTGCTACGCTTCAGTCTTCCCTTTCCAAAACCACTAAACCTTTTATACATAGGGTGGTCTGTCAATCTTCTAAATTTTTCAGCTTGTTGCTGGGCTCTGCTATCTCTTCTATCCTGCATTGGTTGTAAACAAGTGATCTTTTCTAGTTCATTAATAGGCGTTGTCTTCAGGCTTCCAGTTATGATTCGCATTCCTTGATTTTGGACTCTGCTTATTTTGTTAAAGTTTGACTTAGCTGCTGTTGCCCAAGCTGCAATGCCATATTCCAGTACTGGCCTCACCCGTCCAGTATATAACTTCTTGAGAACTTTCTCATCTGCTCCCCACGTTGTACCAGCAAGCTTTTTCATGATTGCCATTCTTTGCCTTGCTCTTGTTCGATTTTTCTCAACCTGTGTCTTCCATGTCAGGCGACGATCAAAGGTGACTCCTAGATAGTTTGGATTTTCTTCATGGCGCAATATTTTTCCATTCAATACCAGCTTAGGTTGCTGAGTTTTAGTTGAGAGGGAGAATACTGTGCATGTTGTTTTCTCCTCACTTATCTTCACTAGCCATGATTTTGACCAGTCCTCTAGCGCTAATAGGGCTTGCTGTATTCTGCTGTTAGCTGTACTAATATATTCTTCAGATGTCCTTATGGCTAGGTCATCTGCAAAGGATGATGTGTGTACTCTGGCTGGAAAATTTTCTGTGATGTCGTTTATATATGCTAGGAATAATGTTGGTGAAAGAACTCCTCCTTGGGGGACACCTTGCTCCAACAGCATCATTTTGCTGGTTTGTCCTTGTACTTTTGTCCTGGCAGTTCTGTTCTCAAGGTAGTGGCTGATCCATTTGTACATTTTCCCACAAACATGCATTTTTTGCAGTTTTACTTTCAGTCCTTCCTTCCATACTTTATCAAATGCTTTTTCTAAATCTATCCAGACCGCTAGTGTGTGCTTTTTCTCTTGGAAGGCATCCTCTATTTCCTGAGCTATATAGGTTATTTGATCTTCAGTGGATCTGTACTTTCTGAATCCTGCTTAGTGAGGTGTTAAGAGTTGGTTTTCTTCCAGATGCCATGTTAGCCTGCCATTGATAATGCGTTCCATTAATTTTCCTACACAGCTAAGAAGACTGATAGGTCGATAGCCATTTGGTTCTTCCAGGTCTTTTCCTTTCTTTGGGACTGGTATTAGTATAGCTTCCTTCCATGCCTGTGGGACTATTCCCCTCTTCCAGCCGTAATTTAGGACTGCTAGTAGTTTCTTTTTTGCCTTAGTGCCTAGTCCTATTAGCATTTCATTTGTGATTCCATCCTTTCCTGGCGATGTCTTCTTTTTTAGGGTATTCATTGCCTGTTCCATTTCTTCCATTGTTAGATTTGCCATCATATATTCTGCTGCTGTCTCTGTATATCTATGATGTATCTGTTTGTCTTTGATTGCTTTCTTCTGTTCGGCTGTAATATCAATGTGGTTTGCACTGGCATAGTGTTCCATTAGTGCATTTGCAGCCTTTTTTCCTGTAAGCAAGGCATTTCCTTGTTTAATTGTTATTTGTTTGTTTCTAGGTCCTTCATTGTTCATGGCTTTCACTAGTTTCCATAGTTTGTTTCCATCCCTGTCAAAATTCAGGTTTTCTGTTTTTTCCCTCCAACAATCTCTTGTTGTTTGATTTACTGTTCTTTTATATTTTGCTGAGATGGCTTTGAGAGAGATGTTCGCTTCAATTGTTTGTTCTCTCTCTGCTGTCTTCCTGGCATCTTCAACTTTGTCCTCCAAACTTTGTAGTTCTTCAGTCCAGTATGGTTTGTAATTTTTCCTCGCTCTTCTTGGAATAGACTCAGTGGCCGCCTGTATTATCGCTCTGTTTAGACTTTCCACCATTTGCTTTATGTTGCCATATCGTGTATTTATGTTTTCACAATATTTGTCTGTTAATATGGAAAATCTGTCCCAATCTGCTCGTTTGTAATTCCAGCGGGGCAAAGGCTTTTGCTCCTGTGGAACATACTCCATATTCATTACAAGCTTGATTGGTCTGTGGTCACTACCTGCTAATTGGTCCAGCACATGGCGATCGATTTTGTGGAGGATGTCTCCTGTGCAGAAAGCCAAGTCTGGAGTAGAAGTGGTAAGCCATCTTCTGGAGTAGAAGCTCGGTGTGTCATCCGCTTTGTTGAGTAGATGGAGATTTGAGTCTATTTCCCAGTCCTCCACTTCATCTCCTCTTTTGTCAGTATCTGGGTATCCCCATCTTTCTGAACGGCTATTAAAGTCTCCGACGACAGTGCAATTTGTGTCAGTTATTTTCATGTTTGAGAGTGTAAGATCCTTATCTGCCGGGCTATACAGATTGTAAATTCTTATTTTCACGTCCTTTATCATTATATCAACACCTATAATTTCCGTTTGGTTGTCAGAGATCACAGATACTTCGCTGCAAGGTATTGTATTTCTTGTAAGTATTACAACTCCTCCTTTGTGTCCTTCGCGGTCGAAATGTGTGGCCTGATATCCCTCGACTGAAAATGTGCGATTGGCGTTGAGGTGTGTCTCTTGAATGCATGCCACATCTATTCTATCTTTATGAAGACGCTGTGTTAGGGAGGCTTTCTTGTTATAAACTCCTTCGGCATTCCATTGTAGTATGTTGAGAGTCCGGGGTGTTTGGTCAATAGCTCTTAACCTACTCCTCTGTGCCTTGACTCCACAGCACAGGGGAAGGTGACCACCAGTAGTCATGGGTGGACCCCCTCGAGGCAGGGGGCCCGGCACTATCACCGCCTGATGGGACTTCACGGGATTAGCACCATAACGATTAATTTTCATCTGTGGCATCATGAAATGATAAAGTTACGTTGCACTTCTTTGTCAAGCCTGTGGCTCAGTACATCCGATTTCGACAAGCATTTGTTCGGGATGCTTTCCCTAGCCTTTGACTGTCCCCAGTCTACCGACAAGGAAGCAGGTTTGTGCGTCACTTCGTCTGGTCCCTCTCCCTTGACCTGTCCGACATGGGTGACCCTACCAGTAGCTGTGCTACCGTCGGCATAGCTCTTGGGGTCATTGGAACGCGGAAGCCCCTCTACCTCGTCAAGGTGGACGCACGGCAGAGGGGCTATGGGGTTTGAACATAGACCACTGTCGTGTCAGGCAAATGCACCAACCACTATACCACCATTCCCTGAAAATTCCCTGAAAGTAATGCATTTTTAATTGTGGTTATTTTGCCCCTTGGGCTTATTTTACAAAAAAAAAACAACCTTCTGGAACTGTGAGAATACATACTATGGAAGAGTATCATCTGCCACATTTTGACTTGGCTCTTTGAATAATTACAGTGTTTATGTACATCGTCCTGTCTCAAATTATAGGCATGCATCACTGTATAACTGTCATACTAAGACTCATGTCAAGATCAGACATTTAAAAATCAAACAAGAATCATGTGAATTAATTGTCTTAATATTATAATGCCATGAATGTTGAGACTGATAAATGACTCTGTCATAAAAAACAAGAATCATGTGAATTAATTGTCTTATTATTATAATGTCATGAATGTTGAGACTGATAAATGACTCTCTCACATAAAAACAAGAATCACGTGTATTGTCTTATTATTATAATGCCATGAATGTTGAGACTGATAAATGACTCTCTCATATAAAAACAAGAATCGCGTGTGCTAATTGTCTTATTATTATAATGCCATTAATGTTGAAACTGAAAGATGACTCTCATATAAAAAGACAGTGACAGTCTAACTTCACTTACATGGGCAGAGACAGTCAACTTCACCTCACACAGAAACAGACTTAACAATTCAACCTCACATATACAGAAAGAAGGCCCGTCTGCCATACCAGTGATCATGGCTTCGATTCATTTCAAGGCGGGTTAGAATTTCAGAAACTGATATGGTGTCCCAGGTCGGCCCAGCCTAATATGGGCACCAGGAAATGTCTTGAGAAGTATAAGTGGCTCCTGTGATACTGACCACATCATCCACGGAGTGCCGCTTGTGATACTGACCACATCATCCACGGAGTGCCGCTTGTGATACTGACCACATCATCCACGGAGTGTCGCTTGTGATACTGACCACATCATCCACGGAGTGCCGCTTGTGAGACTGACCACATTATCCACGGAGTGCCGCTTGTGATACTGACCACATCATCCATGGAGTGCCGCTTGTGATACTGACCACATCATCCACGGAGTGTCGCTTGTGATACTGACCACATCATCCACGGAGTGCCGCTTGTGATACTGACCACATCATCCACGGAGTGCCACTTGTGATACTGACCACATCATCCATGGAGTGCCGCTTGTGATACTAACCACATCATCCACGGAGTGTCGCTTGTGATACTGACCACATCATCCACAGAGTGCCGCTTGTGATACTAACCACATCATCCACGGAGAGTCGCTTGTGATACTGCCCACATCATCCATGGAGTGACGCTTGTGATACTGCCCACATCATCCACGGAGTGCCGCTTGTGATACTGCCCACATCACCCACGGAGTGCCGCTTGTGATACTGCCCACATCACTCACAGAGTGCCGCTTGTGATACTGCCCACATCATCCATGGAGTGCCGCTTGTGATACTGCCCACATCATCCACGGAGTGCCGCTTGTGATACTGCCCACATCATCCATGGAGTGCCGCTTGTGATACTGCCCACATCACCCATGGAGTACCACTTGTGAGACTGATCACATCACCCACGGAGTGCTGCTTGTGAGACTGCCCACACCACCCACGGAGATGCTGCTTGATCTATAAACAGATGGGTCTAGCATCCATATACCTATTATTAGGGGATATGGGGAGGGGGCCTGAGTGGTCTCGAGGTATGGTGTCTGCCTCGAGTGTTGGAGGTCCTGGGTTCAAGCCCCAGTGAGGGCCAGGATTTCTTCACGTGGACTTCTAGTAACACAAATTTCCCCTGGTTTCTGGGTAGTGAGATTGGACGCCTGTGTGTATTGTTGCGCACGTAAAAAATCCCTTGGCAGTTGGAAATCGAACGGTGCTGCTCGGGCAAAAATTGTAGTTAAAAATCTAACCAAAGTATTTCAGGATCCTCGCCGGTGCTACAGAGTTTGTGCACTGAGCTGAGATTCTCCGGACTCAGGCTTGAGTTAGGAGTAGAATGGAGCACTTATGGGTTACATCCGTGTGCTGTAATGTTGATCCATTGACTAAACTAAACTAAAAAACCATATACCTATTGCACCTTAGGCATGCAACAGAGACCTTGCACAGAAAGTGACAATTTCTCATTCAACAGAAAGAGACATGGCAATTTAATCTCACTTATATAGAAACAGACTGACAATTTCTACTCAAACAGAAAAAGACTTGGCAAAAATCATAAGGCAGATTAACCATTACATTAATCCACACTTTAACAGAAATTAATCAGACAAATTGAAACGAGCTGAACAGGAACATTATATGACAAACTAACTGAAGACAGAACAAAAAGATCAAAAGAAAACCATCTAATTCTTGTAACTAGTCAAGCTGAAATAAAACTGCATGCTATTTTAGCTATTACAATGAGCAATGATCTTTCACAAAGCATCATACCTTTCTGACCCAAGAGCTAATTACTGAAATTATTCTCTGGCCCTGAACATGATAGAAATCTGGCAACATTCTCCATTTTTCAAGGGGAAGCGATACTCAATTTTAAAAAAAAAAGTGCCCATGAAAAATTATCAAAATAATACTTTTACTGTAATTCATCAGCTTAAACAAAACACATGCAAAGAGACATAAGGTTTTATGACAGGGTAGCCATGTCAAGTCCACAGTTTTACTAGCAAAATATTCATCATTTGTCAGATATATTACTGCTTAACACAATGTCCTTAACACAAACACTATAATCAAACAACTTGAATGTCGAACACCAACATTGAGAAAACACTTCAAAACTGTTTTCTGGTGCCCTATATCAAGCTACGGAGCCACAGTATCACAGTGGCTATCACACTTGCATGCTGAGCCTATGGTCATGCAATCCCCAATCAAAGTGGGGTTTAACAATTTTTACATGGACTAATGGTTGATGTAGTTTTTAAAAAAAAAGGGAAATGTTCATTGGATGTGAAGATGGCTGGTGTGATACTGGCCACATCAACCATCACTGTTCTATAAAATGTGGGACTAGAGGACCATGTATTCAACATACTTCAAGGTGTCATATAGGGTCCCCTACTCGTATGTTTTTATGTCCAGGAACTCATATGTTCAACAATGACTGGGACCAAGAACTTTAAACTTCCAGAACTGGCCATTCACTAGTTACTCCACACACCACACTTTCTTCAACAGAACTGAAAGTTTTTTTAGTAATGCAGGGAGTCTATCTAGTATCTATCCTTCTACGGAAAATAACAAGGAAGGGAACTGGCCACTACATCTCATATGTCATAGCCTAGAATATGTGAAGGCCTGACACTAACATTTCACATCCCAGTAACAGTGTCTGCTGTGGGAACACATTTTTATATGGACAATGGGAATGGCAGTAGCATAGTGGTTAGTGTGCTTGCTTATCAAGACTCAGCTGGTTCAATCTGCCCTAGTGGCAAGATTCTTTTTTCTGACCAGTACATCACTGGGGTCAACCCAACTTCACAAAATGGGTGTTGAGTATCTTCAGAATTTTCTAGGAATTGTCTGAGAAGGAAAGGAACTGACCATCCCACCTAATTATGCTGTGACCTAAAATATGTGAAGACTTAACACTTCACACATTAATAGCAGTATCTGCCATGCGATTATCTTTACCCTGATATATGCAATGAGTCTAGGCTCACATTGCCAGTAAGTATATGGGCAAGTGGAAAGTCTAGATGCGGAGCCATGCCAGCTGCATTGCACTGTTTTGTGCTGTAGTTACATCATGAGCTAAATGATCAACATCTGGTGATTCTGCTTGGTTTACAATTAGTTAACAATCAATTCTCATGGAGTATATTCGACTTTGTTAAAGTCAGTAGAATAGAAGCCCTTGATTGTCTAAGTTGGCGGGAGTTATATCCCTTGGCTGGAAAGAACTGTAAACAAACTTGAATTATAAGAATGAAGCTGATGAGTATAGAGCAAATTTCTTTTTGTCAGGAGACATGACTATTTGGGTCTAGTCCTATGTTTACGTTCGGAGGCCAAGAGCTCATCCTGCAGCAACTGCAGTGTCTGAAGCAACGATTCTTTCTCCTTAGACACAGTCAACAGGTCATCTTCCAGCCTGACAAGTCTCTGTTGCAGCTGAAGGTTTTCACACTCCAGCTCGTCCCTGGCTGGGTCAACATCATCTCGTGAGAACCGCGACTGACCCATAGTGATGTCCTGATGAGTGCTGGAAGAAGGGCTGCTGGAAAGGGAGTCCGCTGTCAAACTCTGACGTTTGGGTGTCATGCTTCCGCGGGCTGTGTTTGCCCCAATGCCTACCATACCGGGTCGGTGACCAACTAATCTATCCTGCATCTCCCTCCACTGCAGAATTTGATGCTCGTACAAACGGTTGGCTCTCCTCACCTCCTCCAGCTGACGACGCAGCAGGACAGCCTCATTCTGGCTGGCCATCAGTAATGCCATGGTGCCGTCTGGGCTCATGATCGGGGATGTGACCGCATTGGCATATTCTGACTTTGGTGGTGCAGGAGTTGGAGTGGCAGTGTGGAAAAACGGTGTGCTGCCAGGGCTACCTGCAAAAGTCACAGCATTGAAAATGTTATGGTACAGGTTAAGGTTGTAACACACATCAATATACATTTATAATGTAAATAAATGTAACATGTATAGCACACACTAACATAATATATGTAGCACACATCAACATAACATATGTAGCACAAACCAACATAACATTTATAACACACACCAATGTAACATATGTAACACATACCAACATAACATTTACAGCACAAACAAATTTAACATTTACAGCACACACTAATGCAACTTATGTAGCACATGCTCATGTAACATTTATAGTACACAACTATATAATGTGTAGCACACATCAATGTAACACTTACAGCACATCCCAGTGATACATGTATAGCACACATCAAGGGAACATATAGAATACACTTCAATGTAACAATGAGATGCTAATAAAATATGCTATAGCTACTTGTAATATTTCTTCTAGTCATTAACTGTACTATTCAAAATGCAGGGTTATTAAACGGTGAAGTAAGGATAAGAAATGAATGACTGAGATTGAAGAGGAATAAGAGAGAATAGGTGGCAGATAGATAAACAAAGATAAAGAATGAGACGACAGAAACATTCTGAAATGGTGTCAGTAGACTTTACAATGAGTCTTGAAGATATATGAAAAGAGAGAGAGAGAGGGAGGGGGAGAGGGGGAATGAAAGAGACAAATAGAGGCAGGCAGAGAATGGAGACAAAGAGTAACAGAGTGGCAGACAGAGAGAGAGAGAGGAAGGTGGGAGAGAGGTGGAGTGGGGGACAGAGAGAGTGACAGAGACAGAGAGAGAGAGAGAGAGAGAGAGAGAGAGAGAGAGAGAGAAAGAGAGAAAGACAGAGACAGAGACAGACAGAGAGAGGGATATGACACCCACATCTGAACTGCAACAATGGCTACTCTCATGTCAGTGTGTATCTATACATGGTGTACTAGTCACCTGCAGTCTTGACAAAACACGTCTGGAAATTATTTCCTATGGGCTGAGCTATAGTCTGAGAAAGCATCATGAGCAGCTCTTATATCCTAGTCCAGACAGCCTGTATATATACCTCTAGTCCAGACAGCCTGTATATATACACCTCTAGTCCAGACAGCCTGTATATACACCTATATTCCAGACAGCCTGTATATATACACACCTCTAGTCCAGACAGCCTGTATATCATCGTGTCATCATCGTGCGTCGTTCACGTCGTCCTTGCGTGTGTGTGCGTCGTCATTTGCAACTGCGAGCGCTAACAAGACGTCACCTGAACAAGGAAAATGGCACGTGGCAAGAACACCAAGAGACACGTGGCATCCAAGATGTGCAGCGTGGGAGCCGACAAGACCGTCAAGAAGACGAACGTGGAGAGCCTGCCTGCTAGCTGCATCAAAGAACCTGAAACTACAGCCACTACTGAAGCTACCACGAGGGAGAAAATCGACAGCCCACCACAGAGAAGATCCAAGACAGCAGAGAAGGAGGAGGAGAAAGACACCAGAGTCAGAAACACTGACTCAAAAACAATCCGATGGGTTGTCAAGCGGATTCAAGTGGAGCTGTCAGAAGAAGAAATCCAGAAGCAGCTACAGGAAGAGAAATCTCAACATTCAGAATCTTGAAGGCAGGAGCGGATCCTGACTTACTCAAAGATCCCTATGATGCTGGCGATGGTGACGACCGAGGGCAGCGAGATACCTGACCACAATCTCAATCAACAAGAAAATGCAACAGCCAGAGAGATTCATCCCGAGAGTCACTCAATGTTCAAGATGCCAGAGGGCCGGCCACAGCAGAGCAGCATGTCGCAGTAAGACAAAAACCTGCCAGTACTGCGCCGATCACCACGCCTTTAAGGAGTGTCCTGCTGGCCAAGCTGGACACGAACTTCCGAGCACCCTAACAGCAAAAGAAAGTGCGACAACTGCCTGGGCAAGCATGGCGCAAGATACTTGGGCTGTCCGTACCTCCAAAGACACAGAGACATCTTAAAGATCACCATTAACACAAAGACACCATACAAAGAAGCAATGCGGAGGTACGAGACGGCCACGTGTATATCCCAAGCTGAAAGAGATCGACTGCAGAACCTGATAGACGAGCTGAAGAAGCAAGTCAAGGCAATACTGACGCCAGCACCAACCAGCGATAATGAGAAGCTGCTGGCCGATCATGAAAGAAATCCAGCACAGCATCAAACAAGAGATGGAGCGCATAGGCTAAGATGAAAAGGAAACGAGGAAATCCTACAAAAGATCAAGACCGAAAGAGAACTACTGAACTGCGAAAGGACGCAGCACCAATCCCAAATCAACAGATGAGATGAAGCAAGACTGAAGCACATCAAAAAAAAACATTGAAAAACTGATGAAGACAAGTGTACAAAAAAGGAGGCAAAAAGACCATGATGGGGCCAAGCCACAGACCAATCAGAAACAGCAAAAGAAGCCAGTAGTCCCAGCCACGATACCTAAGCACCCGAGATGAAATCGGCATCCAGGCAGGTAGAGGAATATGACCTAGAGGAGTTCACCGAAGACAAATGGAGAGAGTACTGAAAAAGAGAGTGCCGCCCGCCTAGTTTACTGCGAAGAAAAGGCAAGGCAAGCTGAACTACGATGCAGGGAGTGGGATAACAAAAAGTCCTTTTAAGGACTGCAACCAGTCAAGTCAGACGAGCCAGAGCCTACACCAACAAAGAAAACCACAAGTGCAGACAGAGCACAAAGGATAGCCGCCGACCCCCCCCCCCCCCCCCCCCCCCCCCCCCCCCCCCAGCTGACGTCACAGACACAAACGATTACATAACCAGTCCGAGATAGGACTCACTCGTAAGAGCGCACAAGACAAGAATTAGGGTGAATGAACCCACAAAAACCATGGACCTCAACAATAACCACAGCTGAAGAAGCAGGTTGAACGAGGCTGAATTTGGAATTTTTGTTTTGAAAATGGAATTGGAATTGGAAATTGGACAGCCTGTATATACACCATCAAAAACAAAAAGTCCTTTTAAGGACTGCACCCAATCAGTGAGACGAGCCAGGAGCCTGCACCAACAAAGAAAACCACAAGAGCAGACGAGCACAAAGGATAGCCGCCGACACCCCCCCCCCCCCCCCCCACCCCCCCAGCTGACGTCACAGACACAAACGATTACATAACCAGTCCGAGATAGGACTTGACTGGGAAAGAATATTTTATTGAATTACTAAATTGTGAAGCTCCAAGTAAACATTTTCCCACAGGAAGAGGTTCTAACATGCGAACCACAAATTGAAGAACCTACATTTGAAGAAATCCTATATGTAATCACACGACTTAAAAACATAAGGCAACTGGGACTGATGGAATTGCTGCTGAATTTATAAAGGCAGGTGGCCATGCATTACATCTAAAGCTAAACAAACTAATAATAAAAATCTGGAGGACAGAAGAATTACCCCATGACTGGAAAGAGTCATTATTGATACCTATCTTTAAGAAAGGAGACAAGTTCCAATGTGGAAATTATAGAGGAATATCACTACTGTCCACAAGCTATAAAATATTATCCGCAGTATTACTAAATAGACTAAAACCATATTCAGAAGACATATTAGGTGACTACCAGGCGGGTTTTAGACAAAACAGATCAACAATAGATCAGATATTTATCTTACGACAAATAGCCGAGAAACATTGGGAATATAAAAGAGATCTCCATAACATTTTTGTGGAATTTAAAAAGGCTTATGATAGTGTCCATAGGAATAGTCTATGGAATGCTATGCAGGAATTTGGAATACCAAGGAAGTTAATCAACATGACCAGACTACGCATGGAAGATACTTATAATATAGTAACATATAAAGGCAGGAAATTAGACCCCTTCCAAATAACATCTGGCTTGAAACAGGGTGATGCACTAACGCCGCTACTCTTCAATCTGGCTCTAGAGAAAGTTGTAAGGAAGGTAAAGAAGGAATGTGATATTGGAGGAACATCCAAGCTGCTTGGTTATGCAGATGATATAGATATTATAGGGCAAAGTGAACAAAAGACATTGGAAATATTGACTCACTTAAAGGAAAAATCCCAACAGATGGGGCTGGTTATCAACCAAGATAAGACAGAATATATGGTAATTTCAAGAGACGGAATGGCTAAAAACTCTGGCCACATACAAATAGATAATATGACCATTAAAAGAACGGAAACATACAAATACCTGGGTACAATCTTCAACTGCTCCAACATCATAAGGGAAGAAATACAAACTAGAATCAACTCTGGAAATAAGATATACTATGCACTACAACATCTACTAAAATCAAAGGCGCTATCTCGTAACACCAAAATCACAATATACAAAACACTGATCAGACCAGTTGTGCTGTATGGCTCTGAAACCTGGAGTACAACGAAAGGAGACGAAGCCTTGTTACAACCTTTGAGAACAAAATTTTAAGACGCATCTTTGGACCCATTAGGGATACACAAAGTGGAGAGTGGAAAAGAAGAAGTAACAAAGACATTTATGATTTGTTTAAGTCCCCGCTAATCACTGGTATCATGAAGGCTAATAGACTACAATGGCTGGGGCATATAGAAAGAATGGAAGATAATAGGGAAACAAAACTTGCTTACACTCAGGAAATAAATGACCGTAGACCCCGAGGTAGACCAAGAAGGTGGTGGAGAGATAATACATGTACAGACCTACAAGCACTTGGAATCAACGACTGGCAAGAGAAGGTCCACCAGAGAGACGAATGGAGACAGATTGTATTTGCAGCAAAGAATCTCAATGGCTTGGAACGCTGAAGAAGAAGAAGTATATACACCTCTAGTCCAGACATCCTGCATATAAACCTCTAGTCCAGACAGCATGTATATACACCTCTAGTCCAAACATCCTGTATATATACATCTAGTCCAGACATCCTGTATATATACATCTAGTCCAGACAGCCTGTATATATACATCTAGTCCAGACAGCCTGTATATATACATCTAGTCCAGACATCCTGTATATATACACCTCTAGTCCAGACAGCCTGTATATACACCTCTAGTCCAGACAGCCTGTATATACACCTCTAGTCCAGACATCCTGTATATACACCTCTAGTCCAGACAGCCTGTATATACACCTCTAGTCCAGACAGCCTGTATATATACGTCTAGTCCAGACAGCCTGTATATACACCTTTAGTCCAGACAGCCTGTATATACACCTTTAGTCCAGACAGCCTGTATATACACCTTTAGTCCAGACAGCCTGTATATACACCTCTAGTCCAGACATCCTGTATATACACCTCTAGTCCAGACAGCCTGTATATACACCTCTAGTCCAGACAGCCTGTATATACACCTTTAGTCCAGACAGCCTGTATATACACCTCTAGTCCAGACAGCCTGTATATACACCTCTAGTCCAGACATCCTGTATATATACATCTAGTCCACAACCCCTACACACATATAAGTGACATGACATGCACTTACTAGATATGTAGAAAATACCATCCTTGCCCCTCTCCACAGACAGATGTTGAATGTGGATGTTCATGGGAACACCTCCTGGTGAGGTCAGATTGGAGGATGGTCTGTCTTCCTGTTGTACAAGTGTGAGAACCATTCAATACATTGCAAGAAGAAAACACCACAACTACTAGGTTACAAGTGGGATAATTTAAATACCTACAGACAATCCCAACATCAGATGGAGTATGCATAAAAGATTAACTGATTCTCTGCCACAGACCAATAGGTCGGTTCCATGGACCTATTTTGGCACCTGCGAACCGACCTATCGGTTCGGTATATATAGTGCGTTTATTGATCCATTTCTCCTTTTTAGTCCACAATTTTTAGTGTCCCATTGAATTAAACTTTACAACGAAAGATTTCGCTTCCGCCCGTGTGCAAGAGCATGCTAGGCCCCATTTCTTGTTTAGGAGAAATTGAGTTTGGTGTGATTCGAAATAATTGTTGTGATTCGAAATTCGAAGTGACAATACCTTCTGGTTCTGGACCTCATATATTTTAATAAAATTACCGTTTTAAACAATTTTATATTATAGTTATTGTGATGTAAAGGACTTTGTGAAAGATTCTAAAACTTATACCACATGCAGTAGTCAGTTAATTTAGAAGACGGTCATAATTTCAAAAGAAATCTAACAGTGAAAGTTCCTCATATTATGATGGCAAATGCCGACTTATGCTTGCGCTAATAGGCCACACTTGTGCCACTAAATTTACTTTGCCTATCACAAAGTATTTAAGGAGTATTTAAATAATTAAATTTAGAAGAATAATAATTATAACTAAATAGAAAATAGTGTTTATTTTGTTTCTCAGTACTCTCATTCATTCATTCAGTGATACTTACTCCCGACAAGAGAAGAATGCTTGTGTTTAATAAGGGCACACCAAAAGTGAGCATGTCCTTTGCAGAATCTCGCTGCCATAACAACCTTCCGGAAAACCTCTCGATCATGAGCAAGATGTCCATCGTCTGATACACCCATCTGGAGATCATCCACCACATCCTGCACCCATCTTCTCTTTGGCCTTCCTCTTCCTCTCTTCCCAGGCATATATCCCTCCATTATTGTTCTCTCCAAACTTTCGTGACGTTTCAAGTGACCAAAATATTTCAATATC
The DNA here is from genome assembly GCA_014155875.1 of Cepaea nemoralis. NCBI lineage: Eukaryota > Metazoa > Mollusca > Gastropoda > Stylommatophora > Helicidae > Cepaea > Cepaea nemoralis. The sequence continues at coordinate 527,750 of JACEFZ010014082.1, read as the reverse complement.
GTCTTTAATAGCCAACCTTCTTCAATATTCAACTCTTGAAATATGGATGCATTTGTTCTTTTCTTTACCAAAGATATTCTTAAAACTCGTCTATAACATTTATATTCAAAGGCGTTTATGCGCTGTTCAGCTTGTTTAGTAAGTGTCCATGTCGCACAGGCGTATGTTGCAATGGGAAAGATGCATGCTCTTAAAAATCTAATTTTTGTAGTTCTATCTGTCCCACTCCATAATTTATTCAGCTGTTTTAGTCTTTGAAGAGCAATTGATAGTCGCCGTTTAATTTCTTTCATTGTGTTACTGTTGTTGGTAATCAATGAACCAAGATATTCAAAATTTTCCACTACCGCCAATTTTTCCCCATTAACGTATTTTTCTTTCTCCATAGTAGTTTTATCTGTATGCATTATCTTTGTTTTTGCTATGTTAAGATATAAGTTGTGATTTTCACTATTCAATTGGGTTGAAGGCTATTAGGTTTTCTATGCCATTCTGTGTTGTGGATAGTAATACTGTATCATCAGCATATCGAATCTCCGGTATGTCATGACCGCCGATATTTAGGGCATCATATAGCTCCCTGTTTATATCATCTCTTACATTTCTCATTATATTTTCGGCGTACAGGTTAAACAAATAGGGTGACAGCACGCAGCCCTGACGGACTCCTTGCTTGATGTCAAACCAATCTGATGCCTTGCCATCTATTCTAACTGCTGCTTGTTGGTCTAGATAGAGCATTTTTATGAGTTGTACTACATGTGATGGACAGCCCATATTCCTCATGATTTCCCAAAGTTTCTGATGTTGTACACAGTCAAATGCCTTTGAATAATCCACAAAACATGAGAATAGGTTTACATTAAATTCTCTGCACTTCTCTATTATTAAACGCATGTTGAATATGTGATCTCTTGTTCCTCTTCCTTGTCTAAATCCAGCTTGAACTACGTTAATCTCTTCTTCCATTTTCTTACGAAGTCTTCCCATTATGACTTTTAGTAGAATTTTACTTGCATGACTGATCAGGGCAACAGTTCTATAGTTGGTGCATAATTTCAGGTTACCCTTTTTTGGTATTGGAATGAAGATAGTTCTCTTCCAATTTTTGGCCATATACCATATTTCCAAATCTTTGTACATAATGCATGATATATGTGTATGCTTTCTTCTCCTCCCGCTTTAATTAGTTCAGCTGGTATCTCATCACATCCAGGTGATTTACCATTCTTCAGGTTCTTTATAGCCCAAGCAATTTCATCTAATGAGGGTTCAGGTTCTGTCTCTGCTGCCATTGGTTCATGTATCTCATTCATATCCTCACTGTCACTCATATCATACATTCCACTGCAGTACTCCCGTCATCTTTCTAGAATTTGTCTAGATTCTGTTAAGGTATTTCCCATCTTGTCACAGATAACATTCAATTGAAGTTGAACATTTCTTGTCAATAACTTCATTTCTTTGAACATTTCATAATCTCTTCCAGTCTTATGATATTGCTCTATTCTGGTACAGCAATCTTGTATATATTGATTTTTGTCCTTTCTTGTGTTCTTTCTTATTTCTCGAGTTAAAGATTTATACTTCATCCTGCTGTTATCGGATTCACCTCCTTTCTGTTTCAGTTCCCTTCCTTGTTTTATTAATTCTAATGTGTCTGATGTAATCCATGGCTTAAGTTGCTTTTTCTTAGTCGGAATTAAATCTTTGGCTGCAGTTATCAAGATATCTCTAGCTTGTACTGCCAGTTCATCAGGTGTCATTTCTTCTTGTACAGACATCAAGACCCCAAAGCGATTCCTAACTTCTACAGTGTATGCATCCGGTATTTTTGTGAGATCAAAACGAAGTGGCCTTGGTCCTCGGATAAGCTTTTTGAGTTTTAATTTCAGATCTGCTTCTAATAACTGATGATCTGTATCACAGTCTGCACTACGTAGGGTTTTTGCAGATGTTATGCTTGATCTCCATCTTCTTTGTATTAAAATATAATCTATCTGATTTTTGGTAATAATGTCTGGAGACTTCCATGTGAAGAGTCTTCTTGGATGTTGTTTAAAAAGCGTGTTGGCTATCGTTAACTCATTTTCTGTGCAAAATTCAATTAATTTGTCATCTGCATCATTTCTATTTCCTAATCCAAATTTTCCTAAAACGTGTCTCTCATTTTCAGCTCTTCCTGCACCTACTTTTGCATTACAATCTCCCATTATTATTGTTATATCATTATGACCAATCTTATTTAATGTGTCTTGTAGTGTGTTGTAAAAATCTTCAATTTCGTCCTCCTCTGCTGTTGAAGTAGGTGCATATATCTGTATGAGTTGTGCTTTTGGGATGGCCTTTAAGTCTAATAGTGAGAATTCTATCACTAACTGGATTATATCCAATTAAAGATTTTGCAGTTGTCTTATCTAAACAAAATGCCACTCCACTCTGGCCTCCGGCGTCTCTACCAGAATAAATGAAAATACTTCCATTTTCAGTTGTAAAATGTCCCTTGCCACTCCAGCGATGTTCACTAATTCCTAAAATTTGAATGTTTAACCTCTCAATCTCATCACACACTACTCTAAGCTTTCCCTCATACAGACTTCTCACATTCCACGTTGCGATTCTCACTCTATTTCTTAGTCAGTACTCTACTCCTCAGTAATCTGCCTGGTATGTTCCTGACATTTTCCATTTTGTGTGAACATTATGTGTTTCAAAATTATATGTTTTAATTATGTTTTATTGGTGTTGTGGTGCAGTTCTCATGATATTATTGAACAAAAGTGGTGTATGTAACAATATTCAGCAAATTTAACTGGATTAGCTGCTGTGGATACAAAATAAAGCCTTAGTAAGTGAAATTTTAAAATGATTTTTACCATTTTAATTTCAATTGTTATTAGTAAACCTCTCATTACTGTCATAATATTTCTAACCTATCAATTAATTATTAACACAGTCATGTTCCCTGTGCAATCCTCTTTAATTTGATATGTAATACAATATTAGTTAGTTAGTTAGTCGCAGTTCCAACTTCACAGCAACGGGTCGTCCCCATTATGCTCCGTTCCTGTGCCAGTGAATATCACACAAAACGCTCCCCACTGCGCAATGTGAAAAGTGGAAAAGACAGGAGTCTCGACAAACAACAGCCCGCACAGATACACTGTGCATAATGCTGCCGCCAGAATGTCAACACAATAGTCCCCCACGAAACACCCAGTTTATCTCTGATGGAATCGGCAGTCATTTTCCCATCTGGATGTTTCCTAGATGCTCACCCACACAGTCCACGAAATACAGTTCATCGTCGATGGCAGTGGCAGTCAACCAGAAGCCCAGCAGCCACACATTTCTGCATAAGGCAAAAACCGGTCAACTCTGGGACATAGCCATCTGCCATCGCTCCGAACATGCAGTCACATTCCAAAAAACCTCGGGCAGATTCAAAAGCATTTCACACGAAACTCACAGCTCACAGTGTCGCGCCACACACTCACTCAGTAGCAGGGCGACGGAACCATCAAGCCTCCTTAGTCGCCTCTTACGACATGCGTGGTAGGCTGCAGTGTTGCTATTCTTTGCTTCCCTTATGGGCCCCGGCAACACACGGGAGGTAATACAATATATCTGCTACCATTTTAACCATTTTTAAAGCATTATTGTGACACATCCCTACTTCAAATTTTCTGCCTTGAATTTCTGTTTGGTCAGGACCACTTTTTTGTTTGGCAGGCAATCAGTTAAAACCAGAATCATCATCATGTCCTGTGCCGATAAGCGTGGGCGGTTATGTATCACCATCTCAAACAATCACCAGAGTTGTGGATAAGCTCTGGGTGTTTGTCTTGACCATACCATGTGGTCAAGCCATACAGATATTTAGCTCTCTGCCTTCCCCTTGTTATTTTGCCCTCAATCTTGCCTGTTGTTACCAAGTTCACTAGTTTATTTCTTCTCATAATGTGCCCAGACAATTTTGACTGCTACGTATAATTTCTCTAAACAGTTTACGGTTTTCATTTGTAGGACTTGCTCATTAGTTTTTCAATCTGTCCATGGTATTCTTTGCATTTTTCTCAAAAACCATATTTCCTTGCCATGAGATATTTTTTCAGCTTGTTTGCTCATTGTCCACATTTCACATCCATACAAAAGTACAGATTCTATGTGGCACCTCAACACTCTTTTTCTCGCTGCAATTGACATGTTTTTACTGGTCAGTATGTTTTCCTTAATAGGTCAAGCAAAAGATGCATGTCAGAAAACACAAAGTATCTAATGTAATAAGCCACCATCACTGAATGTCAATAAGAGAGTTCTAAAATTGTTATTTAGAATATTTCTTGCTGTATGGCAGTGAATCATGGAATGCAAATGAACAAACTAGGGGCAACTTTGAAGCAACAGAGATGTGGTTCCTGAGACGAATGTTGTGAATATCTTGGACTGCCAGTGTAACTAACAACTATTGCCTGGAAAAGGTTAATGAAACTAGAACAGTCTCAGTTGTCTGTAAAGTTTAGTTTTCACTTGTGAGTCTCTAGGCCAGTATTCTGTCTCAGTGGTCTGTAAAGTTTAGTTTCCACTAATGTGTCTCTAGGCCAGTCTACAGTCTCAGTGGTCTGTAAAGTTTAGTTTCCACTAGTGTGTCTCTAGGCCAGTATAGTCTCAGTGGTCTGTAAAGTTTAGTTTCCACTAATGTGTCTCTAGGCCAGTCTACAGTCTCAGTGGTCTGTAAAGTTTAGTTTTCACTAGTGAGTCTCTAGGCCAGTATTCTGTCTCAGTGGTCTGTAAAGTTTAGTTTCCATTAGTGTCTCTAGGCCAGTCTACAGTCTCAGTGGTCTGTAAAGTTTAGTTTCCACTAGTGTGTCTCTAGGCCAGTCTACAGTCTCAGTGGCCTGTAAAGTTTAGTTTCCCTAGTGCGTCTCTAGGCATGTGATCTGCTATCTGGGATGCTAGCCCACGTCTGCAGATGGCTGATTTGCTAACCTTACATTTTATATACTCGCGGCTGCATAACTGATTCTAGCCTATGCTGGGGAGTCATACTATATGAAACTGTAGAACCATCAAGGATTCATGTGTCTATACATAAGAACTATACATATTTTTCTGTTTAGGTTTTCTAATTTATAAAATATAGCGTGATATTAGCCTATTATCCTACAAAAACTAAAGCAATTAAAACCTTTATGAAATGGAACAGACAGAACAACCAAAGTCAGAGTACTCCTGCAATTCACAGAGAGGGTTCACAAGTATCTGAGAAGAACAGTCAGCCTGGAAATGACTGCTACCATTAAGTCAGAGAAGTGTCAAATGACCACTCAATACCACTACTCCCCAAGGAAGACACCTTACCTCCAGAACCAGCAGTAAGTAGGTAGGATATGGACAAGGACTCTGGAAACTTCTTATCCTCAGCTACCATGAAGGCAGAGAATTGCCAAATGACCACTCAATACCACTACTCCCCAATGAAGAGACATTACCTCTAGAACCAGCAGTAAGTTGGTAATATCCAGAGATATGGGCAAGGACTCTGGCAACTTCTCATCCTCAGCAAAATCTGACAGACAAGTCACACCCGACATTTTAAACTGCAGGCTGAAGTCGCTGGCACGGATGGTTATGTGAGCCAGGTCTGTCATAAGATCCAGGCGGGGGTCTGGGATTTTGACCTCATACTTGACACGTATGGGGTATCTAGGAGGTGGAGTGTCAGACACTTCTTCCTGCAGATACCCTGAAATCACAGAAGCACACACATTAAAAAAGAAGAATCACACACTTTATAAGACATTGTAAAGATATGAAGAAATTCAACCCAGAAATACTTGATGAGGATGGAGGCAATAATTATCATGGTGATGATGGTAATGCTGCTATTGCTGTCAGGCTGTTGATGATGCTGTATCAACAGCCTTGCTGCCAGGAAGAAGTCATCTCCTCTGTACAGGTCTTGTATCTTCTGCCTCAGCTCTGCACGGGCTAGCCACATTTGGCATTGCAGGTCTCTGTCAGCTGGAGACTATTGAAGGATGTGTTCAGGGTTGTAAACTCCAGATTCACAGAGACATTTATCTGTTATCAATTCGAGTTCCATAGAGATATCCATCCATTATGAACTTGGTTTGACATGGACATTTAGCTCTTATGAACTCCACAGGGACATTTAGCTGTTATCAACTCCACATGAACATTCAGCTGTTAAACTCAAGCTCCGCTCAGACATCTAGCTGTTATGAACTCCACATGGACATTCAACAGTTATGAACTTCACATGGACATTCAACTGTTATGAACTCCACATGGACATTCAGCTGTTATGAACTCCACATGGACATTCAGCTGTTATGAACTCCACATGGACATTCAGCTGTTATGAACTTATCATGGACATTCAGCTGTTATGAACTTATCATGGACATTCAGCTGTTATGAACTCCACATGGACATTCAGCTGTTATGAACTCCACATGGACATTCAGCTGTTATGAACTTATCATGGACATTCAGCTGTTATGAACTTATCATGGACATTCAGCTGTTATGAACTCCATATAGACATTCAGCAGTTATAAACTTAAGCTCGACATAGACATTTTTTCCCAACAAAATCTAACACAGACAGGTGGTAGAAGCCATGCCATGCAAACACAATAGGACACCCCAACCCCCTAAAAAAAAACCACAAATCACACAGGGGGGGGGGGGGGAAGAAGAATTAGACACAGGGGTGAATAATATAGGGAGGACATGAAGAGGGTTGCAGGCGACAGCAAAAAATAAAAATGGCTGGGGGTGGGGGGTAAGTGTTGAGAAGTGATGATGTCTGTATCAAGCTAAAAAAAATACTGAGTTTGACCTCTCATGGTGGATTGGCATTTTTACAAATACCATTGACATCTAATGTAATGATCTTACTCGTCCACCTGACCTCTCATGGTGGTTGAGCATTTTTACAAAAACTATTGGCATCTAATGATCTCACTCGTCCACCTGATCTCTCATGGTGGATGGGCATTTTTACAAACACCATTGGCATCTAATGATCTCACTCGCCCACCTGACCTCTCATGGTGGATAGGCATTTTTACAAAAACTATTGGCATCTAATGATCTCACTCGTCCACCTGACCTCTCATGGTGGATGGGCATTTTTACAAAAACTATTGGCATCTAATGATCTCACTCGTCCACCTGACCTCTCATGGTGGATGGGCATTTTTACAAAAACTATTGGCATTTAATGATCTCACTCGTCCACCTGAACTCTCATGGTGGATGGGCATTTTTACAAAAACTATTGGCATCTAATGTAATGATCTTACTCGTCCACCTGACCTCTCATGGTGGATGGGCATTTTTACAAAACCATTGGCATCTAATGATCTCACTCGTCCACCTGATCTCTCAAGGTGGATAGGCATTTTTACAAAAACCATTGGCATCTAATGATCTCACTCATCCACCTGATCTCTCTCTCATGGTGGATGGCGAGACATCAGATTGGTTTGACATCAAGCAAGGAGTCTGTGAGGGTCGTTTGCTGTCCCTCTATTTGTTTAACCTGTACGCCGAAAATATGAGAAATGTCAGAGATGATATAAACAGGGTGCAATATGATGCCCTAAATATTGGTGGTCATGAAATACTAGAGATTCAATATGCTGATACATTTATCCACATCACAGAATGGTATAGAACAACTAATAACCTCAACAGAAAAGAATAGCAAAAATCACTACCTATATCTTAACATAGCAAAAACAAAGATAATGCATACAGATAAAACTATTATGGAGACAGAAATATATGTTAATGAGGACAAATTGGAGGTGGTGGAAAATTTTGAATATCTTGGGTCATTAATACACCAACAATGGTGACACAATGAAAGAAATTAAAAGACAAATATCTATTGCTCTTCAAAGACTAAAACAACTGAATAAATTGTGGAGGGGGACAGATGGAACTACAAAGATTAGATTTTAAATAGCATGCATGTTTCCCATTGCAACATATGCCTGTGAGGCCTAGATAATTACTAAACAAGCTGAACAGCGCATAATAAATGCCTTTGAATATAAATGTTATAGAGAATGAATCCATACAAGATCTGAATTTTGAAGAAGGTTGGCTACTAAAGACGATAAAACAAAGAAAATTGAAATATTTTGGTCACTTGAAATGTCATGAAAGTTTGGAAAGAACAATCATGGAGGGGTATATGCCTGGGAAGAGAGGAAGAGGAAGGACAAAGAGAAGAATGGTTGCAGTATGTGGCGGATGTGGGACATCTTGCTTATGACCGAGAAGTTTTCGGACAATTGCTATGGGAGCGAGGTTCTGCAAGGGACATTTTACTGAATGAATGAATGAATGAATGAAAGAATGAATGAATGAAAGAATGAATGAATTGGAATATAATGATCTTAATCGTCCGCCTGATCTCTCATGGGAGATGGGTGATTTTACAAAAACCAATGGCATCTAATGATCTCACATGTCCACCTGATCTCTCATAGGGAATGGGTATTTTTACAAAAACCATTGGCATCTAATAATCTCACTCATCCGCCTGACCTCTCGTGGAAGTTGGGCATTTTTACAAAAACCATTGGCATCTAATGATCTCACTCGTCCACATGATCTCTCACGGGGGATAGGCGTTTTTTTAAACTAAAACCATTGGCATCTAATGATCTCATTCATCCTGAGTTTGACTTCTCATGGGGGATGGGAGTTTTTACAAAAACCATTGGCTTTTAATGATCTCACACGTCCACCTGATCACTCGGTTGGTGAGATCAAGTACATAGCCTTCTTGGAAATGGTCGAAAAACAGGAGGTCAATGGGATTTATGCATGTTGAAAATCCCTTGGTAGTTGGAAACTGAAAAGAACAGGCCATAAAGCCACTGCCCTGACAAACGTATTAGGAAAGACAATCTACCCACAAGGAGACAAGATCCATTACCCTGGATGGAATCTGTCTAGAGTAAGCAAACCTACAAAAATGCATACTGAAGTTGGACACATTGACCTTAGATGTGCATGTCTAGATGTGACATACTCCCCTCAAAAGAGTAACAAATAATGATGTGCATGTCTAGATGTGACATACTCCCCTCAAAAGAGTAAAAAATAAGAAAAAAAGGTTTGGCATGAGTTGGCTGAGAGCATATCAGTGTCTCGACCTAATTAATCTATAAAGGAAGAATGCATCTGTCTAGATCCCACGGGGACATTAGAACTTTCCAAAAGGAGCTAGGTAGGTGATACTATAGTATCAGTGTAGTGGTATCTTTGCAGTCATCTCCACCAATTTTGCCTCAGGGATAAAGGGCAGCAGCAGAAGAAGATCTATTCTGGCACAGATCATGAACAGGATAATGCGAATGAGCTCTTCACTGACCCTCCACAGTATGTCCCCAAGAATCGCTGCTGTATTTTGTGCATTTAGTGAATCTGATCTTCATTACACACAAACCTGAGAAGCCTATTTGTCTAGGATATACTTCCTGCCGCTTACCTTTGGCTGTCTGAAACCGAGCTTGAAAATCTTCATAGGAAATGTTGCCCAACTGCATGGAAGTAAGTTTGGCCAATTGAATTCTGGCTTCTGTCCGGTCACCTGCATTTTCTAGAAGCACTTCTGTATGATCCAATTTGAAAAGCACCACATACACCTAAGGAAAATGAGGAAGATATGTGGTTGATTTTCATATCCTAAATTGATCCCTGAAAATCAAAATCTTTTTCGGACCCTAATACAGCAAACATAATGTCCACAGACAAAACTAGATGTCAAATAAAAATCACAGTCAACTATGAAGAAATTCAAAATATCACAAACTCTGTTGGCAACATAGTGAAGTGAGTCATGGACTATTTTGCATCACTAAAAAATGTGGCCCAAACCGCTAATTGCTAACATCTTAGTATATCTGAGCAATTGTTTATCTAATTGTTATCATTTTGTGCAGACAGAAAGACTGCAGCAGCTGGTCAAGTGGAAAGAATGCCAGGCTCTCCTTCAGAAGACCTAGGTTTGAATCCTTGGTAAGGTGTGGATGTTTTTCAGTTGGGGAAAAAAGGAAAAACTCTAACCTGCACAGTTTTCGGCGACTGCACTTGCCAGGCAGTCTTAATTACTCAGGCCCTAGACCCCCTCTCCCCCCCCCCCCTGCCTTCAGTAGATGACAGTGTATGACAGAGATAGAAAGACTGTTTTAAATTTGCGATTACCGTGGGGCTAACAAATTCTCCACATTTGAACAAATATCAGTCACTAATTTCTTCTAATTATTTTCATTTATTCTCTTCATATGATAACTCTACAGTATGCATCTGACGAGATGCAGCAAAATATGCCAGGCAATAGATGTTGCAACCTATTGTTTGTGGCTTCACTAGGGAATACAATTTTTGGAGAACATTTAGAGTTCAATTTTTACATTTCCCACTGTCCATTCCCACAATCCCTCCAGCCTATTTAAACGAAGTACTTAAGTTCTAAACAGCACAATGGTATGGAGTTACACATCCACCTTAACAAAAGCAGACCTGACCCAATCCACAGTATGGATTATATAGATTTTCACAACAAAAGGAAACAATGATATACCCCCCCCCCCCCCCCCCATTGAATAGTAAATCATGTTCTCACCTTCTCACATAAGGGCGAAAAACTAGGATCACGCCTGTGTATGTTAAAAAAAACCTAGCAGAGACTAAACAGGCTGCTGCCCAGGATAAATTTAAAAATTAGAAAACCTACCGACGGAAGAAGAAACATGTGATTCTGGTGTATGATACAAAAGATCTTGACCCATGCTACAGAGTTTGTGCACTGTGATAAGATTCCCCTTGTGTGATCTATGGGAGGAGACTGAGACGCATATTGAGATAACCATGTGCAATAAAGTGATCTTTTTATAACAACAAATGGAGGAGCCATGGCCGAGAGGTTATAGAGTCCATTTCAGGATCAGAAGGTACCAGTTTGATCCCAGTATAGGGCTGGGATTTTCCCCAAGATCCTCTGGTATCTAATGATACTGTACAGCCCCTGATCTCTTGGGTAGTGAGATCACATCTCTAGTCTTCTCGGATAAGACTTAAATACAGGAGGTCCTGTATGAAAGTCATGCACATTAAAATTCCAATGGCAGTTTGAAATGGCAAAGAGTAGGCTGTTAGATTTTGTTTTGCTCTGGCAAAATTGTTAGGAAAGAAAACCTACTCACAGGTAGATAGAGCCCATGACCTGGGATGAATCTGTCTAGAGGGAGCAAACATGACACAGATACATGCCAAAGTGGGACACTTTGTGTGAGGTGTATAACTGGGTGAGATGTGCTCCCCATCATGATGATGATGAAGATGACAAAAGAAGAAGAAGACATAAGAATGAAGAGGAGAAAGAAGAAGAGAGAAGGAAGAAGAAGAAGAAGAGGAAGAAGAAGAAGAAGCAGGAGAAGGGGGAAGAAGAAGAAGAAGAAGAAGAAGAAGAAGAAGAAGAAGAAGAAGAAGAAGAAGAAGAAGAAGAAGAAGAAGAAGAAGAAGCAGGAGAAGGAGGAGGAAGAAGAAGAACAGGAAAAAGAAGGAAGAAGGAGGAGGAAGAAGAAGGAGGAGGAAGAGGAGTAGAAGGGAGAGGGGGAGGAGAAGGGAGAGGAGGAGGAGGAGAAGGGACAGGAGGAGGAGAAGGGGGAAGAAGAAGAAGAAGAAGAAGAAGAAGAAGAAGAAGAAGAAGAAGAAGAAGAAGAAGAAGAAGAAGAAGAAGAAGAAGAAGAAGAAACAAATTACAACTACCCACCATCTCTTTCCCTTTGGTGGTGGAACTCTCAGCATACATGCTCACAGAGTCCCCCGGATCCCCTAGTTCGCTGTAGTTATCTCCAGCTGAAACAATGTCAGCCTGGGGAGGCTCATGGAAAAACGCTGGAGCCTCTTCTGCATCATCCAAAGAAAGATGTTCAAAGTCATCATCAGAGGTGTCTGTGCGTATGGACACGGTGTCATCATCTGTGCCAAAGTCATCCAGGGACTCCATCTTGTTCTTCAGCTTGTCTGTCAGGCTGGAAAACGCTGAGGTAAAGGCTTTCTTCATGTCTGTGGTGCCTTTACTACTAGCCCCTCTACCCCCTGAACCACCTCCCCGCTGCTGTTTCTGGGACACTGGCTTGCGTTCTATGCCTGAGGACAAGTCAATCATAAGTATAAATATTTAAAAAAAATAAAGGTCCCGTTTTACACGTCCTGAGACATGTTGAGCACTTGATGCTAACCCCACTTTAATGATGGTGGAACAGTTTTATACTTTAGTATGAAGGAGTACCTGGAAATTGGTGTGAACTTTTGTTATTCCCTAAATATTCACCCCTCAAGGCGATGCACTTCTCCCATCTCTTCTTCATCAATCTGATGTCCTGATTGTAGAACTTCCTCATCTGTGTCTAGACCCACATCTCCAATTCATTTATCAAATCCTGGTTGTTGGGAAAACAATTTCCACAATGTGGTTTCGTCATCTTTAGAAGTAGAAGGAAGCTATTTGATGCCAACTGTTTCCAAATATGAAGAATACATTTCGTGGAAAATGTTTTTCCAACACCCGGAAAGTTAACCTGGTCAACAAATGCCCGCAGAAGTCGGATGTGTTGGCCTTACAGCACAAGAATGTAGCTCTGCTGTAAACAGGCACAACGCAATAACATCTGAAAAAACTCTCAGGATGAACGCAGAAGAAGAAGAAGTTTTTCCAACAACCAGGATTTGATAAATTAAATGGAGATGAAGGTCTGGACACAGACAGAGAGTTCTATAATCAGGGATCAGAATTGTGAAGAAGAAACGCGAGAAGTGCATCTCACTGAGGGCTGAATATGTACTGAAGGGCAACAAATATAACCAATGTCCACATACAAGCCTTGACTCATTTAGACTAGTACAAAACATTTGGGCCCCCCTCTGGTATTTTTAAAGACCAAATAGCATGTGAGGGATGGTGTGGTTAATATTACTTCTGCCGCCTTTACTTCTTAGGACACTTCCTGGCACTCATGATAGACTAAGTTGACCAAGGAGCTCAGGTCAACTGTAACACCCATCTCAATGCGAATTTGAACCCATGACCACTGAGCCAGGCCTGGCCAGACAATCACATTTCATGAAAATTCTCCTTCATTCATTGCTTTCCTCTTTAACCCACAGGCACAGATGTACCCTAAAGGAACACGTGAAAATGACACCTGTTTACAGGAACGTCACAATAGCTACAGAGGACAACTGACACCCTTGATGTTGAGTGTTAAAGAAAAAGTCTTAAAATACTGTGGATAAAATAAAAAAAAAAACAAACGAGATTTCACAAGATCTGAACATTGAAGAAAACTGGTTCATAAATAGTGTCATCTCTTGGAGACAACAATAATCTGGATATTCATATTGTGCTATGTTGTCAATGTAATCTTCTTCTTCGTTCATCCGGAGTTTTTTTTTTTTCGGACGTGATTGCGTTGTGCCTGTTTACAGCAGAGCTGCGTTCTTGCGCCGTTAGGCCGACACATCCGACTTCTGCGGGCATTTGTTGACCGGGTTAACCTTCCCGGGGTCAATGTAATCAACGTGGCTGAAAGGAAAGAAGTGCTCTAGCTTTTAAACTCCTGATAGTTTCATCTCTACACCAGTAGTTTCATCTTTACACCAGTCAGTGTTGACTCCTTGTTCAGAAAGCAATGGCAAACTACTAAACATAAAATTGCCTAATAAATCAACCTAAAGTTGATTGTGACAGCCTGCAAAGGACACAAACATTTTTATACTGCAGACACTGCACTATTCAAGTAAGTAAAGGACACAAAACATTTTTATACTGCAGTCAACTGCACTATTTAAGTAAGTAAAGAACCGTTTTTCCATGCCCTGAGGCATACTGGACATATAATGCTAGACCTATATTTTTATTGACCAATCAGCACTCGAGGACTGATCAGGTCAATATCACGACTGCCTTTATTTCCCCAAGATATCCCAGGTACCTATGTCAGACTGGATTGACCGGCGATCCCCGGTGAATTCTAAATGTCCATCTCTAAGTGAATTCAAACCCATGACCCCTGGGCTGGAAGGCAAACATTCTAGCCACTGCGCTACCACAACGACCAAGTCTGACAAGAAACAAATGAAAACCATAAGCTGATTAGAGAAATTATATGTAGGCAGTCAACATTTTTTGGTCAAGTTATGGGAAAAAATAAATTGCAGAACTTGGTGATAACTGGCAAGTTTGGGGGGAAGAGACCAAGGGGAAGGCAGAGAAGTAAATACCTGGATGGTTTGGCCACATGGCATGGTCGAGACAGAAACACGGAGCTGATCCATGACTCTGGTGATCAAGTGAGATGGTAAAACATGACCGCCCAGGCTTATCGGCATGTCACATGATGATGATGATGACCATAGCTTCTACATGATGCAATGCTTGACAAAAGTAGCATCAAGTGTTTTTACTATGCCCAATGCTGTCTAATACTGTTTCCTGAGCAGACCTCCTCCATGTCATAGCCATGAAACCATACTTAACCAATAGAAAACAACACGGGACTCTTGAGAACCATCAAAACTGCACACTGGTTTTAAGCAACAAGGAAGAGAAGTGAGCAACAAGGAAGACAAGCAATCATTCAACATTCAGTCATGTCTCCAGTACTCTTCCTTAACTCTTGTAGCTCCAGGCAGGTCTTACTTTCACTTGTTCTATCCCAGAATTTGTTTCTGTAAACTAAAATTGGTAGTGTAGTGGCCAGACAGTCGTCTGCCATTTACTTTCGCTTGTTCTATCCTAGAATTGTTTCTGTAACCTAAAACAGGGAACTAAGGTAGTGTAGTGGCCAGACAGTCGTCTGCCATCCTGGTGTCAGGGGTTTGATCTGCATTGGAGTGGATTAAAATAAAAAAATGTAACAGGGCTCCCAGCATAAACTGGGTATCAGAAAATGTCTTGGGGGGTAAAGGTGACTGGCGTGAAACTGACCACATCTCCCACTGAGAGCCGATTGGTTTATAACTATATGTGTTCAACATCATATGCTCAATGTGCCTTAGGTGTGTAAAATGACAGTGACCAACTATTTTACTAAATTAAAACTGGTTCATAAACAGTGTCATGTCTGGAGAACTGGCCACATTGAAGGTCACAGAGGTGTGGAGAGGATAGCTGTGGGTGGCATAACTCCTGGAAGAAGAGGCAGGGGTTGTCCAGCACCAAGAGGGACAAGGGACACTGCAGACACTTGGAGCATGAGGGGTCCTAAGGCAGGAGAACCAGCAAAAGATCTATAAACTTTCACGGGAGGCTGTGGTGACAGTGACAATTTACAACAGCTTGCTACATGATATACTTTTGTATGGATGTGAAGCGTGGACAATGAGCAGTCAAGCTGAAAAACATCTGATGGCTGTGGAAATGTGGTTTCTGAGGAGAATGCAAAGAATACCATGGACAGACAGAAAAACCAATGAACAAGTCCTTCAAGAAACAAATGAAGATCGTAAACTGATTAGAGTCATTAGACGTTGACAGTCAAAATTTTTTGGGCATGTTATGAGAAGAAATGAATTGAAGAACTTGGTGAAACTGGCAAGATTGGAGGGAAAAGACCAAGGGGAAGACCGAGAAGTAAATACCTGGATGGCTTGACCGCATGACACTGTCGAGACAGGAACACGGAGCTGATCCATGACTCTGGTGATCGAGTGAGATGGCAGAACATGACTGCCCACGCTTATCAGCATGGCACATGATGGATGGATGCTACATGATAATGATAAAAAATGTCGGTCTAAAATTGTTAGAAGAATAACAATAGGAGACATAAGGAGTTAAAGTAACACTCGAGATAGAGTGGCTTAGTGTAAAAAGTCAGTTTGACAAAGCATGTCATGCCAGGAGTAGACAAAAAATGCATAGCTTCTACCTTGGTAGTGAATGAGTTAGTCTTATAATTTCTTTCAAAATGACAATCTGTCAAGTTTTACCCTCTATCATTTCTTTAGAAGTTACAATCTGGCAAGTCTTACCCTGCCATTTCTTTAGATGTTACAATCTGGCAAGTCTTACCCTCCATCATTTCTTTAGAAGTTACAATCTGTCATGTCTTACCCTGCCATTTCTTTAGAAGTTACAATCTGTCATATCTTACCCTGCCATTTCTTTACAATCTGGCAAGTCTTACCCTCTATAATTTCTTTAGAAGTTAAAATCTGTCATGTCTTACCCAGCGATTTCTTTAGAAGTTAAAATATGGCAAGTCTTACCCTCTATCATTTCTTTAGAAGTTACAATCTGGCAAGTCTTACCCTGTCATTTCTGTCTACTGATTATCACTTCATTTCTCATCATCATCATGCTCTATGCAAATAAGTATTATGGTTCACCATCTCATACAATCACTGGAGTCTCTGATCAGGTATGTGCATTTCCCCTGATAATGTTACATGACCAAGTCCTCCAAGTATTCATCTCTGGAGTCTCTTGCTTTTGTTCCCATCAAGTCTGCCAGCTGACACTAAGTTTTCAAGTATATTTTTCCTCATAACATATCTGAAAAATCCTGTCTGTATATCTAATTTCTCTAATCAATGTACAGCTTTCCTATGTTATTTAAAGGACTTCTTCATTGTTTGCTGCCTTTTATTTCAAAGAGATCTTACCTATGCCAGAGTCCTTCCCTATAGAATTCAGTGACTGGGACATGACATCAAAATCTTTCTTACTGTCAGAGGCAAACGGTGTAGGGCCAGTGATGACAGGCACTGTCTGGTTAAGAATGGGATTTGAATTGGTGGAAACAAATCCCTTTGTGCGCTGACCAACTTCAGAGGAATTTCCCAGGTGAGCCATGCTTTCCAACTGGCTGCTGGAGTTGGACTTGAAGGCAATGTTATGCTGAAATGGCTTGAGGGAAGAGTCATCTTTACTTCTCTGACCTGCAGAGATAAAAAGTGACCAGGAAAAACAAACTGTTAGCTCCCCTGTTTATGTTAGCATTTTCTGTTAGAGTTGTCTTTACTTTAAGTCAAAACTTACATAAATTAACATTGGGGCTCCAATAAAATGGCTAGCTTACATATAAGTTAAATCTCTTTAACTCTCAGGAAAAAAAAAATAAGTATACACTCACTAATGTCAATTATGAATGGCAGTAAGCAGCAACTTGAAGCAGTAGTTGTGGCAAGGCCACAGATCTATATTAAAAAAAATAAAGCAAAAAAGAACAAACACAAGCTGTGTAGAAGGAACCTGCTGTATGTTTGTGAAGTATCACCACCATTACATTTTGTAGGCCTCAGTGCACAGAGGGATAGGTGGCCAGTGGAGGTCAGCTTGGCTGAATGGATAAGACCATTTGCTCCCCTCTGCCGTGCGTCCACCTTGACGAGGTAGAGGGGCTTGCGCGTTCCAATGACCCCAAGAGCTATGCCGACGGTAGCACAGCTACTGGTAGGGTCACCCATGTCGGACAGGTCAAGGGAGAGGGACCATACGAAGAGACGTACAAACCTGCTGCCTTGTAGGTAGACTGGGGACAGTCAAAGGCTAGGGAAAGCATCCCGAACAAATGCTTGTCGAAATCGGATGTACTGAGCCACAGGCTTGACAAAGAAGTGCAACGTAACTTTATCATTTCATGATGCCACAGATGAAAATTAATCGTTATGGTGCTAATCCCGTGAAGTCCCATCAGGCGGTGATAGTGCCGGGCCCCCTGCCTCGAGGGGGTCCACCCATGACTACTGGTGGTCACCTTCCCCTGTGCTGTGGATTCAAGGCACAGAGGAGTAGGTTAAGAGCTATTGACCAAACACCCCGGGCACTCAACATACTACAATGGAATGCAGAAGGAGTTTATAACAAGAAAGCCTCCCTAACACAGCGTCTTTATAAAGATAGAATAGATGTGGCATGCATTCAAGAGACACACCTCAACGCCAATCGCACATTTTCAGTCGAGGGATATCAGGCCACACGTTTCGACCGCGAAGGACACAAAGGAGGAGTTGTAATACTTACACGAAATACAATACCTTGCAGCGAAGTATCTGTGATCTCTGACAACCAAACGGAAATTATAGGTGTTGATATAATGATAAAGGACGTGAAAATAAGAATTTACAATCTGTATAGCCCAGCAGATAAGGATCTTACACTCTCAAACATGGAAATAACTGACACTAATTGCATTGTTGTCGGAGACTTTAATAGCCGTTCAGAAAGATGGGGATACCCAGATACTGACAAAAGAGGAGATGAAGTGGAGGACTGGGAAATAGACTCAAATCTCCATCTACTCAACAAAGCGGATGACACACCGAGCTTCTACTCCAGAAGATGGATTACCACTTCTACTCCAGACTTAGCTTTCTGCACAGGAGACATCCTCCACAAAATCGATCGCCATGTGCTTGACCAATTAGCAGGTAGTGACCACAGACCAATCAAGCTTGTAATAAATATGGAGTATGTTCCACAGGAGCAAAAGCCTTTGCCCCGTTGGAATTACAAACGAGCAGATTGGGACAGATTTGCCATACTAACAGACAAATATTGTGAAAACATAAATACACGATATGGCAACATGAAGCAAATGGTGGAAAGTCTAAACAGAGCAATAATACAGGCGGCCACTGAGTCTATTCCAAGAGGAGCGAGGAAAAATTACAAACCATACTGGACTGAAGAACTACAAATTTTGGAGGACAAAGTTGAAGATGCTAGGAAGACCGCAGAGAGAGAACAAACAACAGAAGCGAACATCTCTCTCAAAGCCATCTCAGCAAAATATAAAAGAACAGTAAATCAAACAACAAGAGATTGTTGGAGGAAAAAAACAGAAAACCTGAATTTTGACAGGGATGGAAACAAACTATGGAAACTAGTGAAAGCCATGAACAATGAAGAACCTAGAAACAAACAAATAACAATTAAACAAGGAAATGCCTTGCTTACAGGAAAAAAGGCTGCAAATGCACTAATGGAACACTATGCCAGTGCAAACCACATTGATATTACAGCCGAACAGAAGAAAGCAATCAAAGATAAACAGATACATCATAGATATACAGAGACAGCAGCAGAATATATGATGGCAAATCTAACAATGGAAGAAATGGAACAGGCAATGGATACCCTAAAAAAGAAGACATCACCAGGAAAGGATGGAATCACAAATGAAATGCTAATAGGACTAGGCACTAAGGCAAAAAAGAAACTACTAGCAGTCCTAAATTACAACTGGAAGAGGGGAATAGTCCCACAGGCATGGAAGGAAGCTATACTAATACCAGTCCCAAAGAAAGGAAAAGACCTGGAAGAACCAAATGGCTATCGACCTATCAGTCTTCTTAGCTGTGTAGGAAAATTAATGGAACGCATTATCAATGGCAGGCTAACATGGCATCTGGAAGAAAACAAACTCTTAACACCTCACCAAGCAGGATTCAGAAAGTACAGATCCACTGAAGATCAAATAACCTATATAGCTCAGGAAATAGAGGATGCCTTCCAAGAGAAAAAGCACACACTAGCGGTCTGGATAGATTTAGAAAAAGCATTTGATAAAGTATGGAAGGAAGGACTGAAAGTAAAACTGCAAAAAATGCATGTTTGTGGGAAAATGTACAAATGGATCAGCCACTACCTTGAGAACAGAACTGCCAGGACAAAAGTACAAGGACAAACCAGCAAAATGATGCTATTGGAGCAAGGTGTCCCCCAAGGAGGAGTTCTTTCACCAACATTATTCCTAGCATATATAAACGACATCACGGAAAATTTTCCAGCCAGAGTACACACATCATCCTTTGCAGATGACCTAGCCATATGGACATCTGAAGAATATATTAGTACAGCTAACAGCAGAATACAGCAAGCCCTATTAGCGCTAGAGGACTGGTCAAAATCATGGCTAGTGAAGATAAGTGAGGAGAAAACAACATGCACAGTGTTCTCCCTCTCAACTAAAACTCAGCAACCTAAGCTGGTATTGAATGGAAAAATATTGCGCCATGAAGAAAATCCAAACTATCTAGGAGTCACCTTTGATCGTCGCCTGACATGGAAGACACAGGTTGAGAAAAATCGAACAAGAGCAAGGCAACGAATGGCAATCATGAAAAAGCTTGCTGGTACAACGTGGGGAGCAGATGAGAAAGTTCTCAAGAAGTTATATACTGGACGGGTGAGGCCAGTACTGGAATATGGCATTGCAGCTTGGGCAACAGCAGCTAAGTCAAACTTTAACAAAATAAGTAGAGTCCAAAATCAAGGAATGCGAATCATAACTGGAAGCCTGAAGACAACGCCTATTAATGAATTAGAAAAGATCACTTGTTTACAACCAATGCAGGATAGAAGAGATAGCAGAGCCCAGCAACAAGCTGAAAAATTTAGAAGATTGACAGACCACCCTATGTATAAAAGGTTTAGTGGTTTTGGAAAGGGAAGACTGAAGCGTAGCAACTTTGTAGAAACTGCAAAACGAAAGATTAGGGCAGATCCCATACTTAACATATCAACAGTCAAACCCATTTACAATGCAGACAAGTTCCCAGCTTGGAGACAGCAGCAACTGCCTGAGATGATAGAAAACATTCCTGGTATTGAGAAAAAGAACACTCAGCATGAAACCGAAAGAAGAGAAATAACCCTAAACTACATAAAAGAACATTACCCAAGCAGCAATTGGACCCATGCATATACAGATGGATCAGCCAAAAATTCAGTAGAGAATGGAGGAGGAGGAATTCTCCTAAATTTAAAAAATGGAGTGAAAAAAACACATTCAGTGGCAACTGGAAAGTTCTCAAGTAACTTCAAAGCGGAGGTAGAGGCTCTGAAAACTGCAGCAGAAATGCTCTTGATGGAGGAAAATAAAGAGACGCAAATAGCTATCTTCACAGATGCAAAGTCAGCTGTCTCAATACTGAAGAGCAAAAACAGCACAGAACTAGCTGACCTAAGAGCAGCACTCCATGGTCTATGCCAGAAATCCAAAAAAGTTATAATACAGTGGATCCCATCACATTGCAGTATACCTGGAAATGAAGAGGCTGACAGACTGGCAAAAGAGGGCGGACGACTACCACAGCCTGACATAGACATAACCTATAATGAGGCAAAGAGGTTGATAAAAAGCACTTATAGAACCAAATGGGAATCAGAGCATCCAGGCCACCAGAAGGATGATGCATATTACAAACTCGACCGAAGAGAACAAGTAGCAATCTTCAGACTCCGCACAGGACATAACAGGCTGAAATACCACTTGTTCAACAAACTAAAGATAGGAGATACAGATGAATGTAATTGTGGAACTGGTAAAATGACAGCTAAACATTTGCTGCAAGAGTGCCCAATATATGCAGAACAGAGAAAGATATTTTGGCCCACACCTGCTTCATTCGAGGACAAGCTCTATGGAGATATCAACAAGCTCAAGTCGACTGCAGCTTACTTTAACTGTATTCAGGTTGACATTTAAATGTACATGAAGAAGTATTTAGACTGCCACACTTCATACCACAGGCATGTCGGTTACACAAGCCTCCCAGAGGCATGAAATGGAATATTGCTTGGATAGCAAATCCATTACGTGGAAAGTCCGAATCGAAAGCTCACTGTGTGGATGTCATCTGCAAACAGCATTCTTCTGGCTTCTGGAAGAACAGCCTATGGTGAACGGAAGGCCCAATATACGGAAGTGAGGCTAAGCAGCCATGTGCAGGACGTGACGATTCCTTGGGTGAGCCCAGTACCAGAGCGCTGTGTGTTGGCTCTGCAATTATGGAAGCCTCCTTGGATGGCGGGGAATGCCCATGGTCTGCCCCTGCCTTCCCTTGAGGGCCGACCAGGATGCCTTTGGCTGTTCTATATGGGCCAGCTGGGATGGGAGATAACACCACAACAGTGAGAGTCTAACGTCCTAAGAAACCCCCCGGGAAGGTTAACCCGGTAAACAAATGCCCGCAGAAGTCGGATGTGTCGGCCTAACGGCGCAAGAACGCAGCTCTGCTGTAAACAGGCACAACGCAATCACGTCCGAAAAAAAAACTCCGGATGAACGAAGAAGAAGAAGAAGAAGACCATTTGCTTGTAAACTTCCAGCGTGCTGCTGATGGGTTAGCAGATTCAACCATTACACCAGTCAGTTGTAATAGAATGTTGACTTCTCGTCCTTGACTTGTGGATATAAATTACAAGTACCTCAGAAGTCGGAGTGGGCTTCCTTGAAGGTGAAGACACTAGTAACAGGGAAAGCTAATCTACATGGAGAAATCAATCCAGTGCACTAGAAGTAGCAGCAGGTGTGTGGTGTATGCTTGAGCTCAAAGTGAGCCAGCACCAGATAACAAACACAGGTGGCCAGTCTGACCTTCCCGTAGCTGGTATTGAACCCTTACCCTCGGCCGTGCTCATACCACTATGCTTGAGCTCAAAGTGAGCCAGCACCAGATAACAAACACAGGTGGCAGTCTGACCTTCCCGTAGCTGGTATTGACCCTTACCCTCGGCCGTGCTCATACCACTATGCTTGAGCTCAAAGTGAGCCAGCACCAGATAACAAACACAGGTGGCCAGTCTGACCTTCCCGTAGCTGGTATGAACCCCTTACCCTCCGGCCGTGCTCATACCACTATGCTTGAGCTCAAAGTGAGCCAGCACCAGATAACAAACACAGGTGGCCAGTCTGACCTTCCCGTAGCTGGTATTGAACCCTTACCCTCGGCCCGTGCTCATACCACTATGCTTGAGCTCAAAGTGAGCCAGCACCAGATAACAAAACACAGGTGGCCAGTCTGACCTTCCCGTAGCTTGGTATTGAACCCTTACCCTCGGCCGTGCTCATACCACTATGCTTGAGCTCAAAGTGAGCCAGCACCAGATAACAAACACAGGTGGCCAGTCTGACCTTCCCGTAGCTGGTATTGAACCCTTACCCTCGGCCGTGCTCATACCACTATGCTTGAGCTCAAAGTGAGCCAGCACCAGATAACAAACACAGGTGGCCAGTCTGACCTTCCCGTAGCTGGTATTGAACCCTTACCCTCGGCCGTGCTCATACCACTATGCTTGAGCTCAAAGTGAGCCAGCACCAGATAACAAACACAGGTGGCCAGTCTGACCTTCCGTAGCTGGTATTGAACCCTTACCCTCGGCCGTGCTCATACCACTATGCTTGAGCTCAAAGTGAGCCAGCACCAGATAACAAACACAGGTGGCCAGTCTGACCTTCCCGTAGCTGGTATTGAACCCTTACCCTCGGCCGTGCTCATACCACTATGCTTGAGCTCAAAGTGAGCCAGCACCAGATAACAAACACAGGTGGCCAGTCTGACCTTCCCGTAGCTGGTATTGAACCCTTACCCTCGGCCGTGCTCATACCACTATGCTTGAGCTCAAAGTGAGCCAGCACCAGATAACAAACACAGGTGGTCAGTCTGACCTTCCCGTAGCTGGTATTGAACCCTTACCCTCGGCCGTGCTCATACCACTATGCTTGAGCTCAAAGTGAGCCAGCACCAGATAACAAACACAGGTGGCCAGTCTGACCTTCCCGTAGCTGGTATTGAACCCTTACCCTCGGCCGTGCTCATACCACTATGCTTGAGCTCAAAGTGAGCCAGCACCAGATAACAAACACAGGTGGCCAGTCTGACCTTCCCGTAGCTGGTATTGAACCCTTACCCTCGGCCGTGCTCATACCACTATGCTTGAGCTCAAAGTGAGCCAGCACCAGATAACAAACACAGGTGGCCAGTCTGACCTTCCCGTAGCTGGTATTGAACCCTTACCCTCGGCCGTGCTCATACCACTATGCTTGAGCTCAAAGTGAGCCAGCACCAGATAACAAACACAGGTGGTCAGTCTGACCTTCCCGTAGCTGGTATTGAACCCTTACCCTCGGCCGTGCTCATACCACTATGCTTGAGCTCAAAGTGAGCCAGCACCAGATAACAAACACAGGTGGCCAGTCTGACCTTCCCGTAGCTGGTATTGAACCCTTACCCTCGGCCGTGCTCATACCACTATGCTTGAGCTCAAAGTGAGCCAGCACCAGATAACAAACACAGGTGGCCAGTCTGACCTTCCCGTAGCTGGTATTGAACCCTTACCCTCGGCCGTGCTCATACCACTATGCTTGAGCTCAAAGTGAGCCAGCACCAGATAACAAACACAGGTGGCCAGTCTGACCTTCCCGTAGCTGGTACTGAACCCTTACCCTCGGCCGTGCTCATACCACTATGCTTGAGCTCAAAGTGAGCCAGCACCAGATAACAAACACAGGTGGCCAGTCTGACCTTCCCGTAGCTGGTACAGAACCCTTACCCTCGGCCGTGCTCATACCACTATGCTTGAGCTCAAAGTGAGCCAGCACCAGATAACAAACACAGGTGGCCAGTCTGACCTTCCCGTAGCTGGTATTGAACCCTTACCCTCGGCCGTGCTCATACCACTATGCTTGAGCTCAAAGTGAGCCAGCACCAGATAACAAACACAGGTGGCCAGTCTGACCTTCCCGTAGCTGGTACTGAACCCTTACCCTCGGCCGTGCTCATACCACTATGCTTGAGCTCAAAGTGAGCCAGCACCAGATAACAAACACAGGTGGCCAGTCTGACCTTCCCGTAGCTGGTATTGAACCCTTACCCTCGGCCGTGCTCATACCACTATGCTTGAGCTCAAAGTGAGCCAGCACCAGATAACAAACACAGGTGGCCAGTCTGACCTTCCCGTAGCTGGTATTGAACCCTTACCCTCGGCCGTGCTCATACCACTATGCTTGAGCTCAAAGTGAGCCAGCACCAGATAACAAACACAGGTGGCCAGTCTGACCTTCCCGTAGCTGGTATTGAACCCTTACCCTCGGCCGTGCTCATACCACTATGCTTGAGCTCAAAGTGAGCCAGCACCAGATAACAAACACAGGTGGCCAGTCTGACCTTCCCGTAGCTGGTATTGAACCCTTACCCTCGGCCGTGCTCATACCACTATGCTTGAGCTCAAAGTGAGCCAGCACCAGATAACAAACACAGGTGGTCAGTCTGACCTTCCCGTAGCTGGTATTGAACCCTTACCCTCGGCCGTGCTCATACCACTATGCTTGAGCTCAAAGTGAGCCAGCACCAGATAACAAACACAGGTGGTCAGTCTGACCTTCCCGTAGCTGGTATTGAACCCTTACCCTCGGCCGTGCTCATACCACTATGCTTGAGCTCAAAGTGAGCCAGCACCAGATAACAAACACAGGTGGTCAGTCTGACCTTCCCGTAGCTGGTATTGAACCCTTACCCTCGGCCGTGCTCATACCACTATGCTTGAGCTCAAAGTGAGCCAGCACCAGATAACAAACACAGGTGGCCAGTCTGACCTTCCCGTAGCTGGTATTGAACCCTTACCCTCGGCCGTGCTCATACCACTATGCTTGAGCTCAAAGTGAGCCAGCACCAGATAACAAACACAGGTGGCCAGTCTGACCTTCCCGTAGCTGGTATTGAACCCTTACCCTCGGCCGTGCTCATACCACTATGCTTGAGCTCAAAGTGAGCCAGCACCAGATAACAAACACAGGTGGCCAGTCTGACCTTCCCGTAGCTGGTATTGAACCCTTACCCTCGGCCGTGCTCATACCACTATGCTTGAGCTCAAAGTGAGCCAGCACCAGATAACAAACACAGGTGGTCAGTCTGACCTTCCCGTAGCTGGTATTGAACCCTTACCCTCGGCCGTGCTCATACCACTATGCTTGAGCTCAAAGTGAGCCAGCACCAGATAACAAACACAGGTGGCCAGTCTGACCTTCCCGTAGCTGGTATTGAACCCTTACCCTCGGCCGTGCTCATACCACTATGCTTGAGCTCAAAGTGAGCCAGCACCAGATAACAAACACAGGTGGCCAGTCTGACCTTCCCGTAGCTGGTATTGAACCCTTACCCTCGGCCGTGCTCATACCACTATGCTTGAGCTCAAAGTGAGCCAGCACCAGATAACAAACACAGGTGGCCAGTCTGACCTTCCCGTAGCTGGTATTGAACCCTTACCCTCGGCCGTGCTCATACCACTATGCTTGAGCTCAAAGTGAGCCAGCACCAGATAACAAACACAGGTGGCCAGTCTGACCTTCCCGTAGCTGGTATTGAACCCTTACCCTCGGCCGTGCTCATACCACTATGCTTGAGCTCAAAGTGAGCCAGCACCAGATAACAAACACAGGTGGCCAGTCTGACCTTCCCGTAGCTGGTATTGAACCCTTACCCTCGGCCGTGCTCATACCACTATGCTTGAGCTCAAAGTGAGCCAGCACCAGATAACAAACACAGGTGGCCAGTCTGACCTTCCCGTAGCTGGTATTGAACCCTTACCCTCGGCCGTGCTCATACCACTATGCTTGAGCTCAAAGTGAGCCAGCACCAGATAACAAACACAGGTGGCCAGTCTGACCTTCCCGTAGCTGGTATTGAACCCTTACCCTCGGCCGTGCTCATACCACTATGCTTGAGCTCAAAGTGAGCCAGCACCAGATAACAAACACAGGTGGCCAGTCTGACCTTCCCGTAGCTGGTATTGAACCCTTACCCTCGGCCGTGCTCATACCACTATGCTTGAGCTCAAAGTGAGCCAGCACCAGATAACAAACACAGGTGGCCAGTCTGACCTTCCCGTAGCTGGTATTGAACCCTTACCCTCGGCCGTGCTCATACCACTATGCTTGAGCTCAAAGTGAGCCAGCACCAGATAACAAACACAGGTGGCCAGTCTGACCTTCCCGTAGCTGGTATTGAACCCTTACCCTCGGCCGTGCTCATACCACTATGCTTGAGCTCAAAGTGAGCCAGCACCAGATAACAAACACAGGTGGCCAGTCTGACCTTCCCGTAGCTGGTATTGAACCCTTACCCTCGGCCGTGCTCATACCACTATGCTTGAGCTCAAAGTGAGCCAGCACCAGATAACAAACACAGGTGGCCAGTCTGACCTTCCCGTAGCTGGTATTGAACCCTTACCCTCGGCCGTGCTCATACCACTATGCTTGAGCTCAAAGTGAGCCAGCACCAGATAACAAACACAGGTGGCCAGTCTGACCTTCCCGTAGCTGGTATTGAACCCTTACCCTCGGCCGTGCTCATACCACTATGCTTGAGCTCAAAGTGAGCCAGCACCAGATAACAAACACAGGTGGCCAGTCTGACCTTCCCGTAGCTGGTATTGAACCCTTACCCTCGGCCGTGCTCATACCACTATGCTTGAGCTCAAAGTGAGCAAGCACCAGATAACAAACACAGGTGGCCAGTCTGACCTTCCCGTAGCTGGTATTGAACCCTTACCCTCGGCCGTGCTCATACCACTATGCTTGAGCTCAAAGTGAGCCAGCACCAGATAACAAACACAGGTGGCCAGTCTGACCTTCCCGTAGCTGGTATTGAACCCTTACCCTCGGCCGTGCTCATACCACTATGCTTGAGCTCAAAGTGAGCCAGCACCAGATAACAAACACAGGTGGTCAGTCTGACCTTCCCGTAGCTGGTATTGAACCCTTACCCTCGGCCGTGCTCATACCACTATGCTTGAGCTCAAAGTGAGCCAGCACCAGATAACAAACACAGGTGGTCAGTCTGACCTTCCCGTAGCTGGTATTGAACCCTTACCCTCGGCCGTGCTCATACCACTATGCTTGAGCTCAAAGTGAGCCAGCACCAGATAACAAACACAGGTGGTCAGTCTGACCTTCCCGTAGCTGGTATTGAACCCTTACCCTCGGCCGTGCTCATACCACTATGCTTGAGCTCAAAGTGAGCCAGCACCAGATAACAAACACAGGTGGTCAGTCTGACCTTCCCGTAGCTGGTATTGAACCCTTACCCTCGGCCGTGCTCATACCACTATGCTTGAGCTCAAAGTGAGCCAGCACCAGATAACAAACACAGGTGGTCAGTCTGACCTTCCCGTAGCTGGTATTGAACCCTTACCCTCGGCCGTGCTCATACCACTATGCTTGAGCTCAAAGTGAGCCAGCACCAGATAACAAACACAGGTGGTCAGTCTGACCTTCCCGTAGCTGGTATTGAACCCTTACCCTCGGCCGTGCTCATACCACTATGCTTGAGCTCAAAGTGAGCCAGCACCAGATAACAAACACAGGTGGTCAGTCTGACCTTCCCGTAGCTGGTATTGAACCCTTACCCTCGGCCGTGCTCATACCACTATGCTTGAGCTCAAAGTGAGCCAGCACCAGATAACAAACACAGGTGGTCAGTCTGACCTTCCCGTAGCTGGTATTGAACCCTTACCCTCGGCCGTGCTCATACCACTATGCTTGAGCTCAAAGTGAGCCAGCACCAGATAACAAACACAGGTGGTCAGTCTGACCTTCCCGTAGCTGGTATTGAACCCTTACCCTCGGCCGTGCTCATACCACTATGCTTGAGCTCAAAGTGAGCCAGCACCAGATAACAAACACAGGTGGTCAGTCTGACCTTCCCGTAGCTGGTATTGAACCCTTACCCTCGGCCGTGCTCATACCACTATGCTTGAGCTCAAAGTGAGCCAGCACCAGATAACAAACACAGGTGGTCAGTCTGACCTTCCCGTAGCTGGTATTGAACCCTTACCCTCGGCCGTGCTCATACCACTATGCTTGAGCTCAAAGTGAGCCAGCACCAGATAACAAACACAGGTGGTCAGTCTGACCTTCCCGTAGCTGGTATTGAACCCTTACCCTCGGCCGTGCTCATACCACTATGCTTGAGCTCAAAGTGAGCCAGCACCAGATAACAAACACAGGTGGTCAGTCTGACCTTCCCGTAGCTGGTATTGAACCCTTACCCTCGGCCGTGCTCATACCACTATGCTTGAGCTCAAAGTGAGCCAGCACCAGATAACAAACACAGGTGGCCAGTCTGACCTTCCCGTAGCTGGTATTGAACCCTTACCCTCGGCCGTGCTCATACCACTATGCTTGAGCTCAAAGTGAGCCAGCACCAGATAACAAACACAGGTGGCCAGTCTGACCTTCCCGTAGCTGGTATTGAACCCTTACCCTCGGCCGTGCTCATACCACTATGCTTGAGCTCAAAGTGAGCCAGCACCAGATAACAAACACAGGTGGCCAGTCTGACCTTCCCGTAGCTGGTATTGAACCCTTACCCTCGGCCGTGCTCATACCACTATGCTTGAGCTCAAAGTGAGCCAGCACCAGATAACAAACACAGGTGGCCAGTCTGACCTTCCCGTAGCTGGTATTGAACCCTTACCCTCGGCCGTGCTCATACCACTATGCTTGAGCTCAAAGTGAGCCAGCACCAGATAACAAACACAGGTGGCCAGTCTGACCTTCCCGTAGCTGGTATTGAACCCTTACCCTCGGCCGTGCTCATACCACTATGCTTGAGCTCAAAGTGAGCCAGCACCAGATAACAAACACAGGTGGCCAGTCTGACCTTCCCGTAGCTGGTATTGAACCCTTACCCTCGGCCGTGCTCATACCACTATGCTTGAGCTCAAAGTGAGCCAGCACCAGATAACAAACACAGGTGGCCAGTCTGACCTTCCCGTAGCTGGTATTGAACCCTTACCCTCGGCCGTGCTCATACCACTATGCTTGAGCTCAAAGTGAGCCAGCACCAGATAACAAACACAGGTGGCCAGTCTGACCTTCCCGTAGCTGGTATTGAACCCTTACCCTCGGCCGTGCTCATACCACTATGCTTGAGCTCAAAGTGAGCCAGCACCAGATAACAAACACAGGTGGCCAGTCTGACCTTCCCGTAGCTGGTATTGAACCCTTACCCTCGGCCGTGCTCATACCACTATGCTTGAGCTCAAAGTGAGCCAGCACCAGATAACAAACACAGGTGGTCAGTCTGACCTTCCCGTAGCTGGTATTGAACCCTTACCCTCGGCCGTGCTCATACCACTATGCTTGAGCTCAAAGTGAGCCAGCACCAGATAACAAACACAGGTGGTCAGTCTGACCTTCCCGTAGCTGGTATTGAACCCTTACCCTCGGCCGTGCTCATACCACTATGCTTGAGCTCAAAGTGAGCCAGCACCAGATAACAAACACAGGTGGTCAGTCTGACCTTCCCGTAGCTGGTATTGAACCCTTACCCTCGGCCGTGCTCATACCACTATGCTTGAGCTCAAAGTGAGCCAGCACCAGATAACAAACACAGGTGGTCAGTCTGACCTTCCCGTAGCTGGTATTGAACCCTTACCCTCGGCCGTGCTCATACCACTATGCTTGAGCTCAAAGTGAGCCAGCACCAGATAACAAACACAGGTGGTCAGTCTGACCTTCCCGTAGCTGGTATTGAACCCTTACCCTCGGCCGTGCTCATACCACTATGCTTGAGCTCAAAGTGAGCCAGCACCAGATAACAAACACAGGTGGTCAGTCTGACCTTCCCGTAGCTGGTATTGAACCCTTACCCTCGGCCGTGCTCATACCACTATGCTTGAGCTCAAAGTGAGCCAGCACCAGATAACAAACACAGGTGGTCAGTCTGACCTTCCCGTAGCTGGTATTGAACCCTTACCCTCGGCCGTGCTCATACCACTATGCTTGAGCTCAAAGTGAGCCAGCACCAGATAACAAACACAGGTGGTCAGTCTGACCTTCCCGTAGCTGGTATTGAACCCTTACCCTCGGCCGTGCTCATACCACTATGCTTGAGCTCAAAGTGAGCCAGCACCAGATAACAAACACAGGTGGTCAGTCTGACCTTCCCGTAGCTGGTATTGAACCCTTACCCTCGGCCGTGCTCATACCACTATGCTTGAGCTCAAAGTGAGCCAGCACCAGATAACAAACACAGGTGGCCAGTCTGACCTTCCCGTAGCTGGTATTGAACCCTTACCCTCGGCCGTGCTCATACCACTATGCTTGAGCTCAAAGTGAGCCAGCACCAGATAACAAACACAGGTGGCCAGTCTGACCTTCCCGTAGCTGGTATTGAACCCTTACCCTCGGCCGTGCTCATACCACTATGCTTGAGCTCAAAGTGAGCCAGCACCAGATAACAAACACAGGTGGTCAGTCTGACCTTCCCGTAGCTGGTATTGAACCCTTACCCTCGGCCGTGCTCATACCACTATGCTTGAGCTCAAAGTGAGCCAGCACCAGATAACAAACACAGGTGGCCAGTCTGACCTTCCCGTAGCTGGTATTGAACCCTTACCCTCGGCCGTGCTCATACCACTATGCTTGAGCTCAAAGTGAGCCAGCACCAGATAACAAACACAGGTGGCCAGTCTGACCTTCCCGTAGCTGGTATTGAACCCTTACCCTCGGCCGTGCTCATACCACTATGCTTGAGCTCAAAGTGAGCCAGCACCAGATAACAAACACAGGTGGCCAGTCTGACCTTCCCGTAGCTGGTATTGAACCCTTACCCTCGGCCGTGCTCATACCACTATGCTTGAGCTCAAAGTGAGCCAGCACCAGATAACAAACACAGGTGGTCAGTCTGACCTTCCCGTAGCTGGTATTGAACCCTTACCCTCGGCCGTGCTCATACCACTATGCTTGAGCTCAAAGTGAGCCAGCACCAGATAACAAACACAGGTGGTCAGTCTGACCTTCCCGTAGCTGGTATTGAACCCTTACCCTCGGCCGTGCTCATACCACTATGCTTGAGCTCAAAGTGAGCCAGCACCAGATAACAAACACAGGTGGTCAGTCTGACCTTCCCGTAGCTGGTATTGAACCCTTACCCTCGGCCGTGCTCATACCACTATGCTTGAGCTCAAAGTGAGCCAGCACCAGATAACAAACACAGGTGGTCAGTCTGACCTTCCCGTAGCTGGTATTGAACCCTTACCCTCGGCCGTGCTCATACCACTATGCTTGAGCTCAAAGTGAGCCAGCACCAGATAACAAACACAGGTGGTCAGTCTGACCTTCCCGTAGCTGGTATTGAACCCTTACCCTCGGCCGTGCTCATACCACTATGCTTGAGCTCAAAGTGAGCCAGCACCAGATAACAAACACAGGTGGTCAGTCTGACCTTCCCGTAGCTGGTATTGAACCCTTACCCTCGGCCGTGCTCATACCACTATGCTTGAGCTCAAAGTGAGCCAGCACCAGATAACAAACACAGGTGGTCAGTCTGACCTTCCCGTAGCTGGTATTGAACCCTTACCCTCGGCCGTGCTCATACCACTATGCTTGAGCTCAAAGTGAGCCAGCACCAGATAACAAACACAGGTGGTCAGTCTGACCTTCCCGTAGCTGGTATTGAACCCTTACCCTCGGCCGTGCTCATACCACTATGCTTGAGCTCAAAGTGAGCCAGCACCAGATAACAAACACAGGTGGTCAGTCTGACCTTCCCGTAGCTGGTATTGAACCCTTACCCTCGGCCGTGCTCATACCACTATGCTTGAGCTCAAAGTGAGCCAGCACCAGATAACAAACACAGGTGGTCAGTCTGACCTTCCCGTAGCTGGTATTGAACCCTTACCCTCGGCCGTGCTCATACCACTATGCTTGAGCTCAAAGTGAGCCAGCACCAGATAACAAACACAGGTGGTCAGTCTGACCTTCCCGTAGCTGGTATTGAACCCTTACCCTCGGCCGTGCTCATACCACTATGCTTGAGCTCAAAGTGAGCCAGCACCAGATAACAAACACAGGTGGTCAGTCTGACCTTCCCGTAGCTGGTATTGAACCCTTACCCTCGGCCGTGCTCATACCACTATGCTTGAGCTCAAAGTGAGCCAGCACCAGATAACAAACACAGGTGGTCAGTCTGACCTTCCCGTAGCTGGTATTGAACCCTTACCCTCGGCCGTGCTCATACCACTATGCTTGAGCTCAAAGTGAGCCAGCACCAGATAACAAACACAGGTGGTCAGTCTGACCTTCCCGTAGCTGGTATTGAACCCTTACCCTCGGCCGTGCTCATACCACTATGCTTGAGCTCAAAGTGAGCCAGCACCAGATAACAAACACAGGTGGCCAGTCTGACCTTCCCGTAGCTGGTATTGAACCCTTACCCTCGGCCGTGCTCATACCACTATGCTTGAGCTCAAAGTGAGCCAGCACCAGATAACAAACACAGGTGGCCAGTCTGACCTTCCCGTAGCTGGTATTGAACCCTTACCCTCGGCCGTGCTCATACCACTATGCTTGAGCTCAAAGTGAGCCAGCACCAGATAACAAACACAGGTGGTCAGTCTGACCTTCCCGTAGCTGGTATTGAACCCTTACCCTCGGCCGTGCTCATACCACTATGCTTGAGCTCAAAGTGAGCCAGCACCAGATAACAAACACAGGTGGTCAGTCTGACCTTCCCGTAGCTGGTATTGAACCCTTACCCTCGGCCGTGCTCATACCACTATGCTTGAGCTCAAAGTGAGCCAGCACCAGATAACAAACACAGGTGGCCAGTCTGACCTTCCCGTAGCTGGTATTGAACCCTTACCCTCGGCCGTGCTCATACCACTATGCTTGAGCTCAAAGTGAGCCAGCACCAGATAACAAACACAGGTGGCCAGTCTGACCTTCCCGTAGCTGGTATTGAACCCTTACCCTCGGCCGTGCTCATACCACTATGCTTGAGCTCAAAGTGAGCCAGCACCAGATAACAAACACAGGTGGCCAGTCTGACCTTCCCGTAGCTGGTATTGAACCCTTACCCTCGGCCGTGCTCATACCACTATGCTTGAGCTCAAAGTGAGCCAGCACCAGATAACAAACACAGGTGGCCAGTCTGACCTTCCCGTAGCTGGTATTGAACCCTTACCCTCGGCCGTGCTCATACCACTATGCTTGAGCTCAAAGTGAGCCAGCACCAGATAACAAACACAGGTGGCCAGTCTGACCTTCCCGTAGCTGGTATTGAACCCTTACCCTCGGCCGTGCTCATACCACTATGCTTGAGCTCAAAGTGAGCCAGCACCAGATAACAAACACAGGTGGCCAGTCTGACCTTCCCGTAGCTGGTATTGAACCCTTACCCTCGGCCGTGCTCATACCACTATGCTTGAGCTCAAAGTGAGCCAGCACCAGATAACAAACACAGGTGGCCAGTCTGACCTTCCCGTAGCTGGTATTGAACCCTTACCCTCGGCCGTGCTCATACCACTATGCTTGAGCTCAAAGTGAGCCAGCACCAGATAACAAACACAGGTGGCCAGTCTGACCTTCCCGTAGCTGGTATTGAACCCTTACCCTCGGCCGTGCTCATACCACTATGCTTGAGCTCAAAGTGAGCCAGCACCAGATAACAAACACAGGTGGCCAGTCTGACCTTCCCGTAGCTGGTATTGAACCCTTACCCTTGGCCGTGCTCATACCACTATGCTTGAGCTCAAAGTGAGCCAGCACCAGATAACAAACACAGGTGGCCAGTCTGACCTTCCCGTAGCTGGTATTGAACCCTTACCCTCGGCCGTGCTCATACCACTATGCTTGAGCTCAAAGTGAGCCAGCACCAGATAACAAACACAGGTGGCCAGTCTGACCTTCCCGTAGCTGGTATTGAACCCTTACCCTTGGCCGTGCTCATACCACTATGCTTGAGCTCAAAGTGAGCCAGCACCAGATAACAAACACAGGTGGCCAGTCTGACCTTCCCGTAGCTGGTATTGAACCCTTACCCTTGGCCGTGCTCATTCCACTATGCTTGAGCTCAAAGTGAGCCAGCACCAGATAACAAACACAGGTGGCCAGTCTGACCTTCCCGTAGCTGGTATTGAACCCTTATCCTTGGCCGTGCTCATACCACTATGCTTGAGCTCAAAGTGAGCCAGCACCAGATAACAAACACAGGTGGCCAGTCTGACCTTCCCGTAGCTGGTATTGAACCCTTACCCTTGGCCGTGCTCATACCACTATGCTTGAGCTCAAAGTGAGCCAGCACCAGATAACAAACACAGGTGGCCAGTCTGACCTTCCCGTAGCTGGTATTGAACCCTTAACCCTCGGCCGTGCTCATACCACTATGCTTGAGCTCAAAGTGAGCCAGCACCAGATAACAAACACAGGTGGTCCAGTCTGACCTTCCCGTAGCTGGTATTGAACCCTTACCCTCGGCCGTGCTCATACCACTATGCTTGAGCTCAAAGTGAGCCAAGCACCAGATAACAAACACAGGTGGCAGTCTGACCTTCCCGTAGCTGGTATTGAACCCTTACCCTCGGCCGTGCTCATACCACTATGCTTGAGCTCAAAGTGAGCCAAACACCAGATAACAAACACAGGTGGCCAGTCTGACCTTCCCGTAGCTGGTATTGAACCCTTACCCTCGGCCGTGCTCATACCACTATGCTTGAGCTCAAAGTGAGCCAGCACCAGATAACAAACACAGGTGGTCAGTCTGACCTTCCCGTAGCTGGTATTGAACCCTTACCCTCGGCCGTGCTCATACCACTATGCTTGAGCTCAAAGTGAGCCAGCACCAGATAACAAACACAGGTGGTCAGTCTGACCTTCCCGTAGCTGGTATTGAACCCTTACCCTCGGCCGTGCTCATACCACTATGCTTGAGCTCAAAGTGAGCCAGCACCAGATACAAACACAGGTGGTCAGTCTGACCTTCCCGTAGCTGTATTGAACCCTTACCCTCGGCCGTGCTCATACCACTATGCTTGAGCTCAAAGTGAGCCAGCACCAGATAACAACACAGGTGTCAGTCTGACCTTCCCGTAGCTGGTATTGAACCCTTACCCTCGGCCAGTGCTCATACCTCTATGCTTGAGCTCAAAGTGAGCCAGCACCAGATAACAAACACAGGTGGTCAGTCTGACCTTCCCGTAGCTGGTATTGAACCCTTACCCTCGGCCGTGCTCATACCACTATGCTTGAGCTCAAAGTGAGCCAGCACCAGATAACAAACACAGGTGGTCAGTCTGACCTTCCCGTAGCTGGTATTGAACCCTTACCCTCGGCCGTGCTCATACCACTATGCTTGAGCTCAAAGTGAGCCAGCACAGATAACAAACACAGGTGGCCAGTCTGACCTTCCCGTAGCTGGTATTGAACCCTTACCCCTCGGCCGTGCTCATACCCCTATGCTTGAGCTCAAAGTGAGCCAGCACCAGATAACAAACACAGGTGGCCAGTCTGACCTTCCCGTAGCTGGTATTGAACCCTTACCCTCGGCCGTGCTCATACCACTATGCTTGAGCTCAAAGTGAGCAAACACCAGATAACAAACACAGGTGGTCAGTCTGACCTTCCCGTAGCTGGTATTGAAACCCTTACCCTCGGCCGTGCTCATACCACTATGCTTGAGCTCAAAGTGAGCCAGCACCAGATAACAAACACAGGTGGTCAGTCTGACCTTCCCGTAGCTGGTATTGAACCCTTACCCTCGGCCGTGCTCATACCACTATGCTTGAGCTCAAAGTGAGCCAGCACCAGATAACAAACACAGGTGGCCAGTCTGACCTTCCCGTAGCTGGTATTGAACCCTTACCCTCGGCCGTGCTCATACCACTATGCTTGAGCTCAAAGTGAGCCAGCACCAGATAACAAACACGGTGGCCAGTCTGACCTTCCCGTAGCTGGTACTTGAACCCTTACCCTCGGCCAGTGCTCATACCACTATGCTTGAGCTCAAAGTGAGCCAGCACCAGATAACAACACAGGTGTCAGTCTGACCTTTCCCGTAGCTGGTATTGAACCCTTACCCTCGGCCGTGCTCATACCACTATGCTTGAGCTCAAGTGAGCCAGCACCAGATAACACAACACAGGTGGCCAGTCTGACCTTCCCGTAGCTGGTATTGAACCCTTACCCTCGGCCGTGCTCATACCACTATGCTTGATCTCAAAGTGAGCCAGCACCAGATAACAAACACAGGTGGCCAGTCTGACCTTCCCGTAGCTGTATTGAACCCTTACCCTCGGCCGTGCTCATACCACTATGCTTGAGCTCAAAGTGAGCCAGCATCCAGATAACAAACACAGGTGGTCAGTCTGACCTTCCCGTAGCTGGTATCTGAACCCTTACCCTCGGCCGTGCTCATACCACTATGCTTGAGCTCAAAGTGAGCCAGCAACCAGATAACAAACACAGGTGGTCAGTCTGACCTTCCCGTAGCTGGTATTGAACCCTTACCCTTGGCCGTGCTCATACCACTATGCTTGAGCTCAAAGTGAGCCAGCACCAGATAACAAACACAGGTGGTCAGTCTGTACCTTCCCGTAGCTGGTATTGAAACCCTTACCCTGGCCGTGCTCATACCACTATGCTTGAGCTCAAAGTGAGCCAGCACCAGATAACAAACACAGGTGGCCAGTCTGACCTTCCCGTAGCTGGTATTGAACCTTACCCTCGGCCGGCTCATACCACTATGGCTTGAGCTCAAGTGAGCCAGCACCAGATAACAAACACAGGTGGCCAGTCTGACCTTCCCGTAGCTGGTATTGAACCCTTACCCTCGGCCGTGCTCATACCACTATGCTTGAGCTCAAAGTGAGCCAGCACCAGATAACAAACACAGGTGGCCAGTCTGACCTGCCGTAGCTGGTACAGAACCCTTACCCTCGGCCGTGCTCATACCACTATGCTGGAGCATCAAAGTGAGCCAGCACCAGATAACAAACACAGGTGGCCAGTCATGAACCTTCCCGTAGCTGGTATGACCCTTACCCTGCGCCGTGCTCATTACCACTATGCTTGAGCTCAAAGTGAGCCAGCCACAGATAACAAACACAGGTGGCCAGTCTGACCTTCCCGTAGCTGGTACTTGAACCCTTTACCCTCGCCGTGCTCATACCACTATGCTGAAGCTCAAAGTGAGCCAGCACCGATAACAAACACAGGTGGCCAGCTGCCTTCCCGTAGCTGGTATTGAACCCTTACCCTCGGCCGTGCTCATACCACTAGGCTTGCGCTCAAAAGTGAGCCAGCACCAGATTAACAAACACAGGTGGCCAGTCTGACCTTCCCGTAGCTGGTATTGGAACCTTACCTCGGCCCGTGCTCATACCACGATGCTTGAGACTCGAACGTGAGCCAGCACCAGATAACAAACACAGGTGGCCAGTCTGACCTTCCCGTAGCTGGTACTGAACCTTACCCTCGGCCGTGCTCATACCACTATGCTTGAGCTCAAAGTGAGCCAGCACAGATAACAAACACAGGTGGCCAGTCTGGACCTTCCCGTAGCTGGTACTGAACCCTTACCCCTTGGCCGTGCTCATACCACTATGCTTGAGCTCAAAGTGAGCCCGCACCAGATAACAAACACAGGTGGCCAGTCTGACCTTCCCGTAGTGGTACTTGAACCCTTACCCTTGGCCGTGCTCATACCACTATGCTGGAGCTCAAAGTGAGCCAGCACCAGATAACAAACACAGGTGGCCAGTCTGACCTTCCCGTAGCTGGTACTGAACCCTTACCTTGGCCTTGCTCATACCACTATGCTTGAGCTCAAAGTGAGCCAGCACCAGATAACAAACACAGGTGGTCAGTCTGACCTTCCCGTAGCTGGTATTGAACCCTTACCCTTGGCCGTGCTCATCCCACTATGCTTGAGCTCAAAGTGAGCCAGCACCAGATAAACAAACACAGGTGGCCAGTCTGACCTTCCCGTAGCTGGTATTGAACCCTTACCCTCTGGCCGTGCTCATACCACTATGCTTGAGCTCAAAGTGAGCCAGCACCAGATAAACAAACACAGGTGGCCAGTCTGACCTTCCCGTAGCTGGTATTGAACCCTTACCCTCGGCCGTGCTCATACCACTATGCTTGAGCTCAAAGTGAGCCAGCACCAGATAACAAACACAGGTGGCCAGTCTGACCTTCCCGTAGCTGGTTATTGAACCCTTACCCTCGGCCGTGCTCATACCACTATGCTTGAGCTCAAAGTGAGCCAGCACCAGATAACACAACACAGGTGGCCAGTCTGACCTTCCCGTAGCTGGTATTGAACCCTTACCCTCGGCCGTGCTCATACCACTATGCTTGAGCTCAAAGTGAGCCAGCACCAGATAACAAACACAGGTGGCCAGTCTGACCTTCCCGTAGCTGGTATTGAACCCTTACCCTCGGCCGTGCTCATACCACTATGCTTGAGCTCAAAGTGAGCCAGCACCAGATAACAAACACAGGTTGCCAGTCTGACCTTCCCGTAGCTGGTATTGAACCCTTACCCTCGGCCGTGCTCATACCACTATGCTTGAGCTCAAAGTGAGCCAGCACCAGATAACAAACACAGGTGGCCAGTCTGACCTTCCCGTAGCTGGTATTGAACCCTTACCCTCGGCCGTGCTCATACCACTATGCTTGAGCTCAAAGTGAGCCAGCACCAGATAACAAACACAGGTGGCAGTCTGACCTTCCGTAGCTGGTATTGAACCCTTACCCTCGGCCGTGCTCATACCACTATGCTTGAGCTCAAAGTGAGCCAGCACCAGATAAAAAACACAGGTGGCCAGTCTGACCTTCCCGTAGCTGGTATTGAACCCTTACCCTCGGCCGTGCTCATACCACTATGCTTGAGCTCAAAGTGAGCCAGCACCAGATAACAAACACAGGTGGCCAGTCTGACCTTCCCGTAGCTGGTTGAACCCTTACCCTCGGCCGTGCTCATACCACTATGCTGAGCTCAAAGTGAGCCAGCACCAGATAACAAACACAGGTGGCCAGTGACCTTCCCGTAGCTGGTATTGAACCCTTACCCTCGGCCGTGCTCATACCACTATGCTTGAGCTCAAAGTGAGCAAACACCAGATAACAAACACAGGTGGCCAGTCTGACCTTCCCGTAGCTGGTATTGAACCCTTACCCTCGGCCGTGCTCATACCACTATGCTTGAGCTCAAAGTGAGCCAGCACCAGATAACAAACACAGGTGGCCAGTCTGACCTTCCCGTAGCTGGTATTGAACCCTTACCTCGGCCGTGCTCATACCACTATGCTTGAGCTCAAAGTGAGCCAGCACCAGATAACAAACACAGGTGGCCAGTCTGACCTTCCCGTAGCTGGTATTGAACCCTTACCCTCGGCCGTGCTCATACCACTATGCTTGAGCTCAAAGTGAGCCAGCACCAGATAACAAACACAGGTGGCCAGTCTGACCTTCCCGTAGCTGGTATTGAACCCTTACCCTCGGCACGTGCTCATACCACTATGCTTGAGCTCAAAGTGAGCCAGCACCAGATAACAAACACAGGTGGCCAGTCTGACCTTCCCGTAGCTGGTATTGAACCCTTACCCTCGGCCGTGCTCATACCACTATGCTTGAGCTCAAAAGTGAGCCAGCACCAGATAACAAACACAGGTGGCCAGTCTGACCTTCCCGTAGCTGGTATTGAACCCTTACCCTCGGCCGTGCTCATACCACTATGCTTGAGCTCAAAGTGAGCCAGCACCAGATAACAAACACAGGTGGCCAGTCTGACCTTCCCGTAGCTGGTATTGAACCCTTACCCTCGGCCGTGCTCATACCACTATGCTTGAGCTCAAAGTGAGCCAGCACCAGATAACAAACACAGGTGGCCAGTCTGACCTTCCCGTAGCTGGTATTGAACCCTTACCCTCGGCCGTGCTCATACCACTATGCTTGAGCTCAAAGTGAGCCAGCACCAGATAACAAACACAGGTGGTCAGTCTGACCTTCCCGTAGCTGGTATTGAACCCTTACCCTCGGCCGTGCTCATACCACTATGCTTGAGCTCAAAGTGAGCCAGCACCAGATAACAAACACAGGTGGTCAGTCTGACCTTCCCGTAGCTGGTATTGAACCCTTACCCTCGGCCGTGCTCATACCACTATGCTTGAGCTCAAAGTGAGCCAGCACCAGATAACAAACACAGGTGGTCAGTCTGACCTTCCCGTAGCTGGTATTGAACCCTTACCCTCGGCCGTGCTCATACCACTATGCTTGAGCTCAAAGTGAGCCAGCACCAGATAACAAACACAGGTGGTCAGTCTGACCTTCCCGTAGCTGGTATTGAACCCTTACCCTCGGCCGTGCTCATACCACTATGCTTGAGCTCAAAGTGAGCCAGCACCAGATAACAAACACAGGTGGTCAGTCTGACCTTCCCGTAGCTGGTATTGAACCCTTACCCTCGGCCGTGCTCATACCACTATGCTTGAGCTCAAAGTGAGCCAGCACCAGATAACAAACACAGGTGGTCAGTCTGACCTTCCCGTAGCTGGTATTGAACCCTTACCCTCGGCCGTGCTCATACCACTATGCTTGAGCTCAAAGTGAGCCAGCACCAGATAACAAATACAGGTGGTCAGTCTGACCTTCCCGTAGCTGGTATTGAACCCTTACCCTCGGCCGTGCTCATACCACTATGCTTGAGCTCAAAGTGAGCCAGCACCAGATAACAAACACAGGTGGTCAGTCTGACCTTCCCGTAGCTGGTATTGAACCCTTACCCTCGGCCGTGCTCATACCACTATGCTTGAGCTCAAAGTGAGCCAGCACCAGATAACAAACACAGGTGGTCAGTCTGACCTTCCCGTAGCTGGTATGAACCCTTACCCTCGGCCGTGCTCATACCACTATGCTTGAGCTCAAAGTGAGCCAGCACCAGATAACAAACACAGGTGGTCAGTCTGACCTTCCCGTAGCTGGTACTGAACCCTTACCCTCGGCCGTGCTCATACCACTATGCTTGAGCTCAAAGTGAGCCAGCACCAGATAACAAACACAGGTGGCCAGTCTGACCTTCCCATAGCTGGTATTGAACCCTTACCCTCGGCCGTGCTAATACCACTATGCTTGAGCTCAAAGTGAGCCAGCACCAGATAACAAACACAGGTGGCCAGTCTGACCTTCCCGTAGCTGGTATTGAACCCTTACCCTCGGCCGTGCTCATACCACTATGCTTGAGCTCAAAGTGAGCCAGCACCAGATAACAAACACAGGTGGCCAGTCTGACCTTCCCGTAGCTGGTATTGAACCCTTACCCTTGGCCGTGCTCATACCACTATGCTTGAGCTCAAAGTGAGCCAGCACCAGATAACAAACACAGGTGGTCCAGTCTGACCTTCCCGTAGCTGGTATTGAACCCTTACCCTTGGCCGTGCTCATACCACTATGCTTGAGCTCAAAGTGAGCCAGCACCAGATAACAAACACAGGTGGTCAGTCTGACCTTCCCGTAGCTGGTATTGAACCCTTACCCTTGGCCGTGCTCATACCACTATGCTTGAGCTCAAAGTGAGCCAGCACCAGATAACAAACACAGGTGGTCAGTCTGACCTTCCCGTAGCTGGTATTGAACCCTTACCCTCGGACGTGCTCATACCACTGTCCACATCACATTTTATTACACCTACAAGGCCAATATTATCATCATCATCAAGTGCCCTGCCAGCTGGTGTAGGTGTTCATGTCTCTCCACAGATCTCGGTCTTTGGTGCTCTGGATCAACTCTACTGTTGATATTCCTCCTTGCCACCGTCTCAGTCCATCCAGCATAATTTCTCTCGGTCTGTCTTTGCCTCTCTTCCCCTTGGTCTTCTCAGTCGTCACTATGTTCTCCAATGTCTCTCTTCTCATGAAATGACCAAAGGCGCTCGCTTGCTATGAACTCAAAGGTAGGCCACACAAACTATTTACAATAGTGATGGACTGAATTTTGCATATGGATTAGCTTTCCCTAATAAGTGTCCCTTGCCTTCAGGCAAACCCACTCCGACTTCAGAGGTACTTGTAATTTACGTCCCCAAGTCAAGGATGACAGGTCAACACTTTATCCAGCTGTCTGGTGTAGAATTTGAACCGCTAACCTCGGCATCAGCACAACGGATGTTTCAGAACACACGTTATTATCGATTTGGCCATGCGGACCCTACAGTTGTTAGTAACTCTGGCAGTCCACGGAATTCGCAACATTCGTCTCAGGAACCACATCTCTGTTGCTTCGAAGTTCTTCATATTTTGTTCATTTACATTCCATGATTAACTTCCATACAGCAAAACAGGTTCTATATAGCATTTCAGCACTCTTTCTTACATTCAATGATAGTGACTTATTGCATAAGATACCTTTCATTTTCTGAAATGCAGTTTTGATTGCCC
The DNA here is from genome assembly GCA_014155875.1 of Cepaea nemoralis. Lineage (NCBI taxonomy): Eukaryota > Metazoa > Mollusca > Gastropoda > Stylommatophora > Helicidae > Cepaea > Cepaea nemoralis. The sequence goes on along the minus strand of JACEFZ010014082.1, from coordinate 484,687 downwards.
TATTCTGTTCTTCATCTCTTTGTGCATCTTCCATCTGATTTTATAAATGCCTCTAAGTATTTAAAATTATCCACTGGGTTAAGAATTTTCCCTTTTATTTCCATTTCACATCTTGGTGTCATCTTTTTCTTTGATGTCACCATTATTATTTCATGAAGACTGATTATTAAGAAAAATAAAATGGGGGGGGGAATGTAATATTCTTGACATTTAAGCAAACATGAATATCTGAAAAAGATAATTATGGAGGCAGAATACCAGAAAAGTGGTGAAGAGGAAGACCATGTCGTAGATGGTTTAAAGATGCGAGTCACAAGTTACACACAACAGCAACATATGCAAGCATCTCATTCATTCATTCATTCAGTAGCATGTCCTTTGTAGAACCTCGCTCCCATAACAACCTTCCGGAAAGCTTCTCGATCACAAGCAAGATGTCCCGCGTCTGATACACCCATCTCGAGATCATCCATCACATCCTGCACCCATCTTCTCTTTGGCCTTCCTCTTCCTCTCTTCCCAGGCATATACCCTTCCATTATTGTTCTTTCCAAACTTTCGTGACGTTTCAAGTGACCAAAATACTTCAATTTTCTTTGTTTTATCGTCTTTAATAGCCATCCCTCCTCAATATTCAACTCTTGAAGTATGGATGCATTTGTTCTTTTCTTTACCCAAGATATTCTTAGAACTCGTCTATAACATTTATATTCAAAGGCGTTTATGCGCTGTTCAGCTTGTTTAGTAAGTGTCCATGTCTCACAGGCGTATGTTGCAATGGGAAAGATGCATGCTCTTAAAAATCTAATTTTTGTAGTTCTTTCTGTCCCACTCCATAATTTATTCATCTGCTTTAGTCTTTGAAGAGCAATGGACAATCGCCGTTTAATTTCTTTCATTGTGTCACCGTTATTGGTAATCAATGACCCAAGATATTCAAAATTTTCCACCACCTCCAATTTTCCCCCATTAATGTATATTTCTGTCTCCATAGTAGTTTTATCTGTATGCATTATCTTTGTTTTTGCTATTTCTTTCATGGTTGTTATGGTTTCTTGGCAAGTTTTGCAGAAGGTAGTTTGCAAGCATCTGGCTTATAAAAAAGATTAATTTCAAAAGATTGTTATGGGGGAAAAATTATGTACAGGACAAGACAGCAAATGATGTCTAGTGCTACACATGGACTAACCCAAATTCATACAACCAAACAAGCATAAAGTATATTAACAGATGCAAGCCTGACCTTTGATGGCATCCACCAGCTGCGGGAAGCAAGTTCCATCACCTTCATCCCCAAATACAGCATCCTGACCAGTTGTCATGCCTTGCAGGAATGGAGAGACCATGCTGAAGTCATCAGAAAACGTCCGCTGATGCATCTGATAAGGGCAGACAACTGCAAACTCCAGCTCTTTGAGCACTAAAGGTATGAAGATGATTGGTGGAGGCTGGGGTTTCACAGGCTTCTTGAGATGGGACTTCTTTGAGGTAGAGCTGATGGACAGAAGGTCTGCAGACAGGTCAGTCTGGAAAGCTGAAAAGGACTCTGACAGCCTCATCAGGAACAAATACTGGAAGTGATTGAGCTGGACACGGAGTTTCCCACAGATTTTGGACAAGACACAGATCTTCCTATCTGCTTCTAAATCAGGTTTGTTTTTGATCACTTCCTGGTGATAGCAAACATCATCCTGTGATTTGCAACCTTCAGGGGGTAACCTCTGGTTGCTCTGTGTCCAGGTCTGATCAGTACCATCTTCTGGCCACTGTAAAGGATCTTCTAGAGCCTGTCTGGACAGTTCATTGTCAATGGTTCTTGTGTCTGAAGTGACGGCGCTCTGTAAACTATCTCTACCAAGTGTGTCTAAAGAACTGTGAGAAGTGTGACTAAACCGGTCATTGTCACAATCCGCATAAGCATGACGTGGTCTTGTTGCTTCCTCCAACCTTGACCGAAAATCAGGGTCATCTGAATGATGCCTGGATCTGTAACTATCCAGCTCCTCTCCTCTGTCATGCTGATGGCTTCTGACCTCAGGATCCCGTGACCTGCTGTCTGACCTCTGCCGTCTACCACTGTGCCTGCTTTTATCTTCTGCAACACCGACCCCATTACTCATCTGATCGTGGGGTCGGTCACGACGACAAGGTGAAATACCATCCATCTGATCTCGTTTCTTTGTTGTAAATGAAGGTCTTTCATAAGAATGACCATCTGACCACTCACATCTCTCACCAGAAGCCTCCCTGTTCCCATCTCGTGTCGACTTTCGCCCATGATTGTCTTTGGATGGCTGCTGATCAATGTTTTCTCTTGGAGACCTGTCTCTCTCCCCTTTACGACTGCTTCTAGAAGGGTACCTCTCTACTTCCTCCATGTATCTTTCATACAAAGTTTCCTTTAGCATCCCTACTGCCTGACCTGTGCTGCCGTCTGTCTCTGGACCCAGATGTACCAATATCTGAACCACTGCTGCTGCTGTGCCTGGTTCTGCGATAGCTTTGACTCTGAACCTCTCTTTCAGATATCTCATCCTCTCTGCCTCTCCTTTTTGCCACCTGTACCTTCAGCACATCTCCTGAAGTGTAGTAATCATTGCCCCGTTTCATATTCTCAGCTGCCCGTCTTTCATCGCCATTTCTAAAGGCATCGGAGTTCATCCGTACATCTGCGCCATATCTGCCCTCATGCTCCCTATTCCTTCTTCCTTACCTTCTATGTCCCGCCTATCACTGCTAGAACTACTGCTGTGCCTTTGTCTCCTCTCCTTACTTTTTCTCTCCTTCAGTTCTTCTCGTCTGTAATCAACTGGTTCCGTCTGCAGTAATGGTGGACTGGAACTTGATCTGGAATCTTCTCTACGGAACTGCATCTCACGCCTCTGCCGAGTTTCTTGAAAGGCTATGTCAGCATTGGAATTCTTTGCGTAGGGTTCAGAAAAATTCCTAGATTCAAAGTCAGCTGAGTTTCTTCTCCATCTTTGGCTTTCACTGGAAGCATATTCTCTATCCCCCGAGTGATGCCTCTGATCTCTGTTACCCTGGGACTTTTTGGAGTAGGCAGTGTTTGCTGGCTCCCCTGAAGAGCTGATCTCACCATGAATGTCTGACTTATTGTGATGTGTGTGGCTTCGAGAGCCATCTCCGGCGTGATTTCTTTCAGACAAAGAGAGTTTGGATGGTCGAGGATCATCAGCATGTGCTCTGTGCTGTTGGTGTGGGTATGAATGACTGTTGCCATCCCCACTATGGTCACTGTCCTGAAACTGGGGGTCAGCACTGTCATGATGTCTGCTGTTATACTGACCAGGAGAGTGACCACTTTTGTCATTAGCATGAGAGGAACCAACTCTGTCTGAGACTGGCGGTGACAACCCAGGTACTTGTGTCACAGCTCCATGACCGCTTGACTGGGTTGCCTGGTTATGGTATTCCCCATTCTGTTCCCCTTGTTGAGCCGTTTTCTGGGTACTGTGTGAAGCCACATAAGTGCACTTCTGACTCTCCGGTAAAATCGGTGTGACACACAGCCACAGGGTGACCGGCACAGCCTCAACAAATGGAGCGGGCCTGTTCTTGTTGTTCTGTACCCCAAGAAACTCTAGCCACAGCTGTTCAGCTGAGGCTGACCATATGTCTGATGTAGCAAGGCGTTTGAGGCTGTTACATGACAGTTTATGAAGGTGAGGCTGGCTTAAGTCTTGAACACCCGCCCCAGGTGGCGACAATTTAGCTTCATTAACATTCTGCTCTAGTAAATATTTTACATCTGAAAGAAAAAACAAACATGAAAACAATAATACAATGGTATCCATTACTTCAGTCCTACAATTGTTAAATATATCAATAACATGCAAACAAAGAACAAAAACAACAAGAAAAAACATGAAAAAGTCACTTTGTCATAGTCCTTAATTAATTTCAAACTCATGATGATATTTTGTATTGGGTTATTATGTTTGAAACACAGATAGAGATTTTCTCTTTTTCTTTGTCAGTCTCTTCCATTTAAGTACGCTGATTAAAATAAAACTGCGCTCTTTCAACATCATGGAAGGCGCACTAGTGAAGTTGATAGTGGACTACACTGGTAATGTCATAAACACGGTCAGAAAGCAACAATGCCTGGGCTCATCGCTGGCCAAATAAGGGAACGACTGGTCAACTATTCCTCCCTGCTCTCAGGCCTACAAAATGTGATGCTGCTATCACATCACAAACCCAAAGCAGTAACCTTCTTCAGGACAATAAAAACAAATTATAACCATCATCGTTGCTAACGCCACCACAACCATCATTGCTGTTAACACCACTGACACCACAACACTTGGTGTGATGAAGCTGGGGCAATGGTCAACCCAACAAAGGCAACAGTGACTTGGTTCTCGTTGAATAATCATATTGTCAACACTCCAACACCAACTGTAATGCTGTGTTCAGAGGCGGTGGAAAGAACGCAGGCAATGAATTACCTGGGGATACGGTTTTGATCGAAGCCTTGCTTATAATGTGCACATAGACCAGGTGATAACAAAGGCCAAGCGGGGTTTGGCAGCGATGCGGGTGATGGCGGCAGCAAACTGTGAGCAGCGCCATCTATGTCTTTTGTACGAGGGGCTGGTCATGTCTGTTTTGGAGTATGCAATGGCAATCCTGACTCTCAGCCATAAGCAGATAGAAAGGATGGAAAGGACTACAGAATGAAGCTATGCGCATTATTCTTGGATGTACAAGAGATACAGCATGCAGGGCGATGCGCTACCTTCTTGACTTTCCAACCATTGAAGAGAGACTACAAGGTTGCAGGGCACGCGCCTACCTCAGAATTAACGCAAACACACAACATCCACTGCATAGTGAAATTAGGAAGGTGAAGGGCAGCAGGTTAAAAAGAGGACGGTCGTGGATGGGTCAAGCCGAAGACATTCTTCAACAGGTGTGTTCACTTGAGGACTTAGAACCTGGCGAGGAGTGGGTGCAAGTGCCAACAGACTTCTGCACATCCTTTTCAGTTTGCATCCAACTAGATAGAAAATGCAGACAAGAAAATCCGGCTGCTGTTGAGGCTGAAGTACAAGCGTTGATTTTCGAGAATTCGCTAGACGGTGACGCGGTCATCTACACAGATGGGTCGGTCGTCCAACATGTGAGAAGCTCATGGGCCTTTACAGCTCGGGCCGGAGGGAGAATTGTGAAGGAGGACTCTGGTGCTTTCACTGAAACCACAAGTAGCCTGACCATGGAAGTCATGGCAGTAAGTAAAGCAATAACATGGCTCGAGACACAGACATTCACTAGGGCTTGTTTCCTTAGCGACTCAATGAACATGATCAAGAGGATAGAGGAGGGGTCGATCCGAAGAGAATGGTTGCTGCCTCTGGAGCGGTCTCGACTGGCAAAGATTAGTTTCATCTTCGTGCCAGGGCATGCGGGAGTACAAGGAAATGAGCAGGGCTGACAAGCTCGCAGGTGAGGCTACTGTGGAGGGCGGACGCGCCATGGACCAGGCCGACATTCTGAATGCTCTACGAGAAGTAAGACTTTTGCAAGAACCAGGTGATGACTGTGAATCTACAACAATGGCCAGACTGCGAAAGCAGCAAATTAAAAGAGGGGTGTCCAAACAAGAACACTACGCAGGAAGCCAAAGAAGATTGATAAACCAACACAGAACTGGCGTCATTAGCCGCTACACGTTGCGGGATTTGCTGAGGAGGGGATCCGAGCACTTATGGACTGAATGGTTCGATGTGCAATGAGGATGATCTGTCGACTAACTAACTAACTAACTAACACCACAACCATCATCGCTGCTAACACCACCGCCACCACAACCATCATCACTGCTAACACCACCGCCACCACAACCATCATCGCTGTTAACACCACCGCCACCACAACCATCATCACTGTTAACACCACCGCCACCACAACCATCATCGCTGCTAACACCACCGCCACCACAACCATCATCGCTGCTAACACCACCGCCACCACAACCATCATCACTGTAAACACCACCGCCACCACAACCATCATCGCTGCTAACACCACCGCCACCACAACCATCATCGCTGCTAACACCACCGCGACCACAACCATCATCACTGTTAACACCACCGCCACCACAACCATCATCGCTGCTAACACCACCGCCACCACAACCATCATCGCTGTTAACACCACCGCCACCACAACCATCATCGCTGTTAACACCACCGCCACCACAACCATCATCGCTGCTAACACCACCGCCACCACAACCATCATCGCTGTTAACACCACCGCCACCACAACCATCATCGCTGTTAACACCACCGCCACCACAACCATCATCGCTGCTAACACCACCGCCACCACAACAATCATCACTGTTAACACCACCGCTACCACAACCATCATCGCTGCTAACACCACCGCCACCACAACCATCATCGCTGCTAACACCACCGCCACCACAACCATCATCGCTGCTAACACCACCGCCACCACAACCATCATCGCTGCTAACACCACCGCCACCACAACCATCATCGCTGCTAACACCACCGCCACCACAACCATCATCGCTGCTAACACCACCGCCACCACAACCATCATTGTTGCTAACACCACCGCCACCACAACCATCATTGCTGCTAACACCACCGCCACCACAACCATCATCGCTGCTAACATCACCGCCACCACAACCATCATCGCTGTTAACACCACCGCCACCACAACCATCATCGCTGTTAACACCACCGCCACCACAACCATCATCACTGCTAACACCACCGCCACCACAACCATCATCGCTGCTAACACCACCGCCACCACAACCATCATCGCTGCTAACACCACCGCCACCACAACCATCATCGCTGCTAACACCACCGCCACCACAACCATCATCGCTGCTAACACCACCGCCACCACAACCATCATCGCTGCTAACACCACCGCCACCACAACCATCATCGCTGCTAACACCACCGCCACCACAACCATCATCGCTGCTAACACCACCGCCACCACAACCATCATCGCTGCTAACACCACCGCCACCACAACCATCATTGTTGCTAACACCACCGCCACCATAATCGCTGTTAACACCACCGCCACCACAACCATCATTGCTGCTAACACCACCACCACCACAACCATCATCGCTGTTAACACCACCGCTACCACAACCATCATCGCTGTTAACACCACCGCCACCACAACCATCATCGCTGCTAACACCACCGCCACCACAACCATCATTGCTGCTAACACCACCGCCACCACAACCATCATCGCTGCTAACACCACCGCCACCACAACCATCATCGCTGCTAACACCACCGCCACCACAACCATCATCGCTGCTAACACCACCGCCACCACAACCATCATCGCTGTTAACACCACCGCCACCACAACCATCATCGCTGTTAACACCACCGCCACCACAACCATCATCGCTGCTAACACCACCGCCACCACAACCATCATTGCTGCTAACACCACCGCCACCACAACCATCATCGCTGCTAACACCACCGCCCACCACAACCATCATCGCTGCTAACACCACCGCCACCACAACCATCATCACTGTTAACACCACCGCTACCACAACCATCATTGCTGCTAACACCACCGCCACCACAACCATCATCGCTGTTAACACCACCGCCACCACAACCATCATCGCTGTTAACACCACCGCCACCACAACCATCATCGCTGCTAACACCACCGCCACCACAACCATCATCGCTGCTAACACCACCGCCACCACAACCATCATCGCTGCTAACACCACCGCCACCACAACCATCATCGCTGCTAACACCACCGCCACCACAACCATCATCGCTGCTAACACCACCGCCACCACAACCATCATCGCTGCTAACACCACCGCCACCACAACCATCATCGCTGCTAACACCACCGCCACCACAACCATCATCGCTGCTAACACCACCGCCACCACAACCATCATCGCTGCTAACACCACCGCCACCACAACCATCATTGTTGCTAACACCACCGCCACCATAATCGCTGTTAACACCACCGCCACCACAACCATCATTGCTGCTAACACCACCACCACCACAACCATCATCGCTGTTAACACCACCGCTACCACAACCATCATCGCTGTTAACACCACCGCCACCACAACCATCATCGCTGCTAACACCACCGCCACCACAACCATCATTGCTGCTAACACCACCGCCACCACAACCATCATCGCTGCTAACACCACCGCCACCACAACCATCATCGCTGCTAACACCACCGCCACCACAACCATCATCGCTGCTAACACCACCGCCACCACAACCATCATCGCTGTTAACACCACCGCCACCACAACCATCATCGCTGTTAACACCACCGCCACCACAACCATCATCGCTGCTAACACCACCGCCACCACAACCATCATCGCTGTTAACACCACCACCACCACAACCATCATCACTGTTAACACCACCGCCACCACAACCATCATCGCTGCTAACACCACCGCCACCACAACCATCATCACTGTTAACACCACCGCTACCACAACCATCATTGCTGCTAACACCACCGCCACCACAACCATCATCGCTGTTAACACCACCGCCACCACAACCATCATCGCTGCTAACACCACCGCCACCACAACCATCATTATCATCAGGCTAGTCAGCCTGAAGACTGATGTTGAAGTTGTCCGATTAGGTCACGTTATAGGCTCCTGTTCTAGAAAGGTACTAGCGTTTACATTTGACAACATTTGGGAAGTAGAAAAAGACACAGACTCGCAAATGAATATTCAGAATATTCATGGACTTTGGTGTCAGAACATGGTTGGGTTCTTCGAGGCTTTGAAACTGTTCACAGCTCACATCTGTGAGGTGCTGCTCAGGTGACCTGTTTTTAATAAATAGAAGTCATATTTAAACATGGAAGCCACGGTAGTGTAGTGGCTATATGCTCACCTGTTGGCTCAGTGGTCATGGGTTCAAATCTGCACTGGGGCAGATTTTCTAAAATTGCCTTGGGTTTCCAGGTTACCCCATACTAACAGAGGTACAAGGAAATGGCTCAGGAAGTAAACGCAGGCGAGGTGATACTGACCACATCAATACCGTGTGCTGATTAGTCTATAAAAATAATGGTCTAGGACCAGGCACCCAATTATTTTTAATTTGTAGAAAAGTCCTTGACTTAAACATGTAGAATTCCATATATTACATACACCTATAAGAAAGTGTACAAAAGTCCTTGACTTAAACATGTAGAATTCCATATATTACATACAACTATAAGAAAGTGTACAAAAGTCCTTGACTTAAACATGTAGAATTCCATATATTACATACACCTATAAGAAAGTGTACAAAAGTCCTTGACTTAAACATGTAGAATTCCATATATTACATACAACTATAAGAAAGTGTACAAAAGTCCTTGACATGTAGAATTCCATATATTACATACAACTATTAGAAAGTGTACAAAAGTCCTTGACTTAAACATGTAGAATTTCATATATTACATACAACTATAAGAAAGTGTACAAAAGTCCTTGACTTAAACATGTAGAATTCCATATATTACATACAATTATAAGAAAGTGTACAAAAGTCCTTGACTTAAACATGTAGAATTCCATATATTACATACAACTATAAGAAAGTGTACAAAAGTCCTTGACTTAAACATGTAGAATTCCATATATTACATACAACTATAAGAAAGTATACAAAAGTCCTTGACTTAAACATGTAGAATTCCATATATTACATACAACTATAAGGAAGTATACAAAAGTCCTTGACTTAACCCTTTACAGGTCACAGCGGCCAATTCCGGCCGCTGCCATAAAACGATCGTAGCGTCCGATTCCGGCCGATACTATTATGCATTGTAAAAACGCGATCTCTCGGCTTTCCGACACTTCCGACGGCTACTTTCGCTTTCGCCGACAGCTTGACAACGTGGCCGCCATTTGTAAACGCGATAGTATGAATTTGAACGGACTTTTACGGACAATTTTTGATAGTTTTCGGGATTTTTACGCTGTTTTTCAAAATGGATTTTGGCGATTCTTCAAGTGATAGCCGAGATTTCGCTAGGTTCAATTTAAATGATGTTAAAGGGCACGAAGTTGACTATTAATCGGCGCTAGATATCAGTGCAAAGCATTACTTTGCATTAGCAGTCTGAGTCGGACTTTAAAGAAAGTGATTATGATTCTGAAAATGTGTTTGTAAATTGCCGTATAGATGACGGAAAATCACAAACAACATGCCGTATTTCGTAAATATTTGTGTTCATATATGGATTACCGACAACAATCACATGAGTAACATATTCTGCATGCTTTTCCCTTCATTGTGTTGTTTATTTAACTAAAATCGGTTGACTAACACCTTATTTGTGATGTTTTTACTAACGCGACCCGAAATTTTACCGAAACTGAAAAAATCTTGCCCGTTCAGGGTTAGAAAACGGACAAGCGTCTGCCCTGTAAAGGGTTAAACATGTAGAATTCCATATATTACATACAACTATAAGAAAGTGTACAAAAGTCCTTGACTTAAACATGTAGAATTCCATATATTACATACAACTATAAGAAAGTGTACAAAAGTCCTTGACTTAAACATGTAGAATTCCATATATTACATACAACTATAAGGAAGTGTACAAAAGTCCTTGACTTAAACATGTAGAATTCCATATATTACATACAACTATTAGAAAGTATACAAAAGTCCTTGACTTAAACATGTAGAATTCCATATATCACATACAACTATTAGAAAGTGTACAAAAGTCCTTGACTTAAACATGTAGAATTCCATATATTACATACAACTATAAGAAAGTGTACAAAAGTCCTTGACTTAAACATGTAGAATTCCATATATTACATACAACTATAAGGAAGTGTACACAAGTCCTTGACTTAAACATGTAGAATTCCATATATTACATACAACTATTAGAAAGTGTACAAAAGTCCTTGACTTAAACATGTAGAATTCCATATATTACATACAACTATTAGAAAGTGTACAAAAGTCCTTGACTTAAACATGTAGAATTCCATATATTACATACAACTATTAGAAAGTGTACAAAAGTCCTTGACTTAAACATGTAGAATTCCATATATTACATACAACTATAAGAAAGTGTACAAAAGTCCTTGACTTAAACATGTAGAATTCCATATATTACATACAACTATTAGAAAGTGTACAAAAGTCCTTGACTTAAACATGTAGAATTCCATATATTACATACAACTATAAGAAAGTATACAAAAGTCCTTGACTTAAACATGTAGAATTCCAAAATCGACCCAAAAAACACCAAAATTTTTTAGGAAGCACCAAACAAAAGCACCAACTGTTTTTATTACAAATGTAACAAGGTAGCACAGTATAATTTATTATTATCACTTCATATTACAATGAAGTTTATTCCAGATCCGCCAAATCCCAATCAGAACTACTTTCGAGCCAAAAAAGCACCAAATTGCAATACTATTTTTTGGGGAAATCACTAAAACAAGCACTGGTGGTATTCATTCAAAATGTTATAAAGTTATAATTTATTATTATCACTGAATATTAGAATGAAGTTTATTCCAGATCTGCCAAATCCCAGTCAAACAACTCCTCTTCAGTTTCTGTAGCTATTTCCTGATGTGTTTGCTCCTGCGATGATGAGGATGAGGAGGATGATTGAAAGAAACATGTATATGCCTCCTGTGATCCAATTTTTCGCAGAATATCCTTAGGTAGTTTATAATCATGACAGCATTTGCCATATCTTTTCATTCCATATCTAATAGTCAAAACAGCTGTCAAACTCTTGATGCTCAGTCTGTTCCGCAATTTTGATTTTATAACTCCCATCTGACTGAAAATACGCTCCACGTCCGCATTAGAATGAGGTATCGTGTCTGGCTTAATTGAACAATCTTCAGCGGATGTTGTCCATCATTTATTGAAGCAAAAAGCTCCCTGTACTTTGCTTGACGAAGACTTGAGTGAGAAAACCAGTTATATGTTTCTCTAATCATGAACTCTATGTTCCTGGGCAGACAAGCAGCTGCAGCCTGTGACACTGCCAGCTGAAGGGAATGACATACACACCTAATTAGTACCAGATGAGGAACTTCGGATTTTAATTTTGTATATACTCCATTGTTTACACCTGTCATGACAGATGCATTGTCAGTGGAGTGCAACTAGTCTTTGCAACTCAAGTCCATTCTTGTTTAAACAATCTTTTAACACATTGCATATTGCCTGTGCATTGCAGTCACTTAGTTCAACTAAATCTAAGTAAGTAACCACAAACTGCTTTCTTGTCTCTGAATAGTACCTAATAGCTACTCCAAGTAGCTTAGTTTCAGAAATGTCATTGCTCTCATCAATCAATAAGCTGTATTTACTTTTGCCAATATCAGCTGTCAAGTCTGTTGTGAAATATGGTGCAAGTACATTTGAAATAACTGCTCTGCACTTAGTTCTCCTAAGCTTAAAGTTCTTGCAACCTTTGCTGTCACCAAAGTGTACCTTGCAGAGTTCACTTAAATGGTCAACAACGCGAAGCGAACAATGGCCAGCTATGAACAAAGACATGCATCCTTCTGTTTCTTTGACATCATCTTTCAGTTTGTCAAATGCAATTGTTGTTTGCCTTTGTGTACTGAATGGTTGTTCAGTTTTCTGATGTTTCGTTGTATTCTTGCGCCTCTCAATATAATTTAACCTGGCTGCAATTGAACATTTGCAATATTTGCAAAAACACTTAGTATTATCCTCTTCTACTTTTAACAACCATTTTTGAAATCTCGTGTCACTGAGCCACTGTTCTCTGAAATGTTGACAATATTTCTTGCTCACGGTGAAAGACAAATAAGCTTAAATGAAAGGATAACGTAGACACCACAAAATTATGAACTTGATTACAAGCTAATGTATTGACGTTTGGACTTGTCTGCAAGATGGCGTTCGCTTTCAGCTAAATCGTATTAAAGGGAGTTAAATTAATTGAATATTGCGCAGTAACGTACTAAGACTGTTTTACTCCCTCGCTTCAGTTCAAATTCGGCTTTTTAGTGTTCCCAAAATGATTTTTAAAGTAATTTTTACCCACCCCAAAAAAGTACCCAAAAAATGTTGTGAAGCACTAAATTTATGCGGCCGCGCTAAAAGCGAAATTTTCACACTAAATGACTTGAAAAAGCACTAAATTTAGTGCGAAAAGAACTAAAATGGCAACACTGTTGCATACAACTATAAGAAAGTGTACACAAGTCCTTGACTTAAACATGTAGAATTCCATATATTACATACAACTATAAGGAAGTGTACAAAAGTCCTTGATTTAAACATGTAGAATTCCATATATTACATACAACTATAAGGAAGTGTACAAAAGTCCTTGACTTAAACATGTAGAATTCCATATATTACATACAACTATAAGAAAGTGTACAAAAGTCCTTGACTTAAACATGTAGAATTCCATATATTACATACAACTTTAAGGAAGTGTACAAAAGTCCTTGACTTAAACATGTAGAATTCCATATATTACATACAACTATAAGGAAGTGTACACAAGTCCTTGACTTAAATATGTAGAATTCCATATATTACATACAACTATAAGAAAGTATACAAAAGTCCTTGACTTAAACATGTAGAATTCCATATATTACATACAACTATAAGAAAGTGTACACAAGTCCTTGACTTAAACATGTAGAATTCCATATATTACATACAACTATAAGAAAGTATACAAAAGTCCTTGACTTAAACATGTAGAATTCCATATATTACATACAACTATAAGAAAGTGTACACAAGTCCTTGACTTAAACATGTAGAATTCCATATATTACATACAACTATAAGGAAGTGTACAAAAGTCCTTGACTTAAACATGTAGAATTCCATATATTACATACAACTATAAGGAAGTGTACACAAGTCCTTGACTTAAACATGTAGAATTCCATATATTACATACAACTATAAGAAAGTATACAAAAGTCCTTGACTTAAACATGTAGAATTCCATATATTACATACAACTATAAGAAAGTGTACACAAGTCCTTGACTTAAACATGTAGAATTCCATATATTACATACAACTATAAGAAAGTGTACAAAAGTCCTTGACTTAAACATGTAGAATTCCATATATTACATACAACTATAAGAAAGTGTACACAAGTCCTTGACTTAAACATGTAGAATTCCATATATTACATACAACTATTAGAAAGTGTACAAAAGTCCTTGACTTAAACATGTAGAATTCCATATATTACATACAACTATAAGAAAGTGTACAAAAGTCCTTGACTTAAACATGTAGAATTCCATATATTACATACAACTAGAAGAAAGAGACAAACAATGTTCTCTGGTTATGTATTGAGAAGAATGGCACTGGAAAACATTGTGACAACTAGAAGATCAGTGATAGAAGAGACAGAGGCAGACAAAGAGAAATATTGCTGGATGGACTTAGATGTGGTGTGGAGAAATATCATCAATAGAATTGATCCAGAACACCAAGGACGGAGATCTATAGAGATACTGAATGCCTATACTTTTTGGCAGGGCACATAATGATGATGATATTTAAACCTGAACCCATCCTCGATGCCTCCACCCCATTCATCATCATCAAGCTCAGCAGCCAGAACTTGCTGGCTCTACATCCCCTGCAGATGGCCAGCCCATGGATCGTGCCCATGTTATTAACGCCCTAAGAGAGATGTTGAAAGTGGAGGACTGACGTCAGTGAATCCACATCGTTATCCAGAATGATTGACCCCAGAGTAAAACCTGGCAAGGCCAGACACGAGAGGCACATTGAGAGAACGAGTAATCTCGTCAACCATCACAGAACTGGCACTATTAGCCACCGGACGCTGATGCATATGTTGGGAGGAGGATCTGAGAACCCATGGACTTGTCCGGAGTGCAAGGATGATAACAGATCCACGAGAGCCAATTGGTCTATAAAAATACGGGTCAGGCACCATATGCTCAAAGCACCTTAGGTGCGTGTGAAAGGGCCCATTACATTTTTTTTAACTAACAAAAGCACATTCCATGGTGCTAAGCTTCCAGGAGATCACTTACTCTGATCAATATAAGGATTATCCTTGGCAACAGCATGATCACACATGAGCTCTGGGATCATCTGATGCTTCTCCCTGGCTTCATCATTGGGGAACTCAGGCGAGGTAAACAATTTAGCCCTTGTGTACTGGTCTATTACAGTCTGGAGGTCTTCCCTGGTCATCTTCTCCTCCAAGCGTCGGTTTGTAACAACCAGTCTGGAGATCTGTAGCTGTACAGCATCGGGACGATCTGGCTGACCTTCCACTTTGTCTTCTGCTGGAAGAATAGCCTGAAAACACAGGTTTATATCATCAAAATTACCAATACCACCACCACCACCTTTATCTTGACCACCACCACCATTATCTTGATCATCACAAACACCGCCATCATCATGATCATGACCACCACCACCATCATCACACTACCACCATCATCACTACCACCATCATCACTACCACCATCATTGCTACCACCATTCAGCTTAATTTCTTCTGGTCTGCATCTACTGACTGCTAATTTTTTCAGCTGTCACAATATTTTCCAATACTTCTCTTCTCATGACATCATCAAAGAACATGGTCTCTTTACTTATACTTGCATATAATGTTCTACTTTCATTAGTCATTTCCAGGTAATCACTGTTAGTTGTTCTGGCTGTCCAAGATAATAACAACATTTGTATAAAATAAACATGGTCATTACCTCCAAGCTCTTCTTAATCTGGGATATATATAGCCTCATTAAATGAGAACCAGCTAATTTTAAGAACTGTCATGGAAGGAAAGGTAGAGAGGGAGGGAGATGGACACCTCAACTCATTATGCTAAACATAGAATATGTGAAAGCCCAACACATCACACTGCTACAGCAATATCTGCAGTGGGACCGTCTTTGATTGGATATATCTGAGCCTAAAAATGGTTACTTGCATATCCTTTACAGGACGTTGCAGTCAACACCAGCATTTTATGCTGTTGTGATCTCTTGGCAAGTTTATGTTCAGTTGTTTGCCATTGCTAACTGAACGACTGGCATCCATACCATTTTGTAAAAACCCAACACAACGTGGTCTGCTGCCAAATCATGCGCAGCAGTGTTTCAAATGTGGGTATGTGGGATCACAAACCGCATCCGTAACTCCTTCACCATGGAGCCGGCAATATCTGAGCCTAGAAACACCATAATGAGAACACCTTGTACAGACAGAAGGTGTAATGAAGATAACTTGAATGAAGTTAACTCACAATGAGAACTGATTATTCATAGAAGAAAATCCACATTCTTCGACACATCTTGAGGAGAGGAAACCTGGAGTACATTGTGACAGTGGAAAAGTTGGTGGGGGAGAGAGGCAGGGGCAGACCAAGAGACATCATGGCATGGAGGAGCATCTTATCTGAAATGACTGGCAGTACGTGAGGCAGATTCCCCTGTATGTTACCATGACCCATAAAGTGCTCCTGATATAGGACAAAGCAACAGCTGATGAACCCTTGCCAGGATCGCTAAGTGGCATTGACCAAATAGTGACTGACATCCTACAATGATGGCCTTATATTTCGGAAGATGCCTAAAGTAGATAGATGGAAAAAAAATACAAAGAGGAAAATAAAAAGTATGGTATTTCAGATACTTTACTGCAAGGAATAATATTTTTTTCCCCCCTCTGATTATTTTTTCAGCAGAAGAAAAAGTGGAAGGTCAGCCAGATCAACCAGTTTCTGTGCAGCTACAGATCTCCAGATTTGTTACCAACCACTGGAGTGATGGCAAGAAGGAGAACAAGCAATCTGCCTTTAAAATATCACAGAAACAATGCTCTTATGGAGAAATGCAAGTGCAAATACAAAGTGACCCAACATACACGCAACAAAGGCATAAAATAGGCCTGTACTGTCTGTGACTGGCCATCTCACAAGATGTTTTGTTGTCAGTAGAACGATGACCACAACTCCCAAAGTGTTATGTAATCAGTAACATGCTAACCACAACTCACAAAATACTATGTGGGCAGCAAAGTAGTATGCTGCCCACAGCTCACAAGGTGTGATGTAATCAGATGAATGCTGACCACAATTCACAAGATGCAATGTAGTCAGTAGAATTTGCTGACCATAACTCACAAGGTCTGACGTGGTAAGCAGCATGCGTGACCACAACTCACATAGTGTGGTGTAGTCAGTAGTATGCTGACCACAACTTATACTACAGTACAATGTGGTTTGTAACATGCCTACTAGTATTATTTCTCTAGAGACATATCTTTTACTAATTGTATGTGGCTGTGATTATATTGTTCTTGTGTTTGTAGAATGCTGACTACAACTGACAAGGTCTGATGTGGTAAACAGTATGATGACCACAACTGACAAAGTGCATTGTGGTCAGTAGTATGGTGACTACAACTCACAAAGTACAATGTGGTAAGTAACATGCAGACCAGTATAACTCTTCTAGAGACATGTCTTGTACTAACTATATGTGGCTGTGTGTATATTGTTTTTGGGGATGGATTCCTGGATCATGATGTTAGCACTGCCAGTGCACTACCCACTATGCTACAGCCACTCTTTATGGAGAAGTCATATACATGAGTTCTGTTGAGTCACAACACCAGCACATACCCGAGGCAGCAGCAGTTCCACCTTGACGTCAACGTGTTCTGGGGGTCCCTTTTCTCCAAAATCCATGTCCTGGCAAAACAGACATTCAAAGGCTGGATGATGATGAAGATGATGGTAGTGGTGATGATGATGGTTTTGGTGATGATGATGGTGGTGGTGATATGACAGTGAGAAATGAATGTGACAGAATAACAGTAACAAAAACACTGTCTCTGTCACCATCAAAGAAGGAAATGTGTAAGTGATTAAAGTGATCATAAGGCAGTGATCTTGGAAGTTGAACAAAATTAACAAATACAATTCTTTTCAAGTGCATGGGAACTGTGTGGTGTATGTGTGTGTGAGTGCATGTGTATGTTGGTGGGGGTCTACATTTTCAGATTTCAAAGTTCAGAAAATTATTTTCTGTCAACCATGCACAACCTGTTTCCACTTGACCATCTGCAGTGATGTCACTCAAATCATTTTAGATGTCCTTCCACACTGTCCACCCATCTTCTTCTTATGTATGTGCTCTCAGTCTTACACCCTGTATGTGTTCAGTGTATCTCATCTTTGTATTGAAAATGTTATTTATGTTGTTTAAAACCGGTTCTACTGTATGGCAGTCAATCTTGGAATGTGAATGGACATATCATGAAGTACTTGGAGGCAATGGAGATGTGGTTTCTGAGACAAATGTTGTTAATATCTTTGATGGTCAGAGTAACTAACAATGATTGCCTGGAAGAGGCTAGTGAAGGTAGCACATCCTCCTCCTCCTCCTCCTCCTCATCATCATCATCATCATCATCATCATCATCATCATCATCTGCCTTGCTGACTGGCATGGCTGATCATATTTCTCCACATCTTGCGATCTCCAAAAGCATGTATCAATTCAAATGGTGACTTCCTTCCTTACCATGACACATGGCTGTCAAGATTTTCTCTTCTGGTCTTCCTCTATCTCCCTTTCCTACAAATCTTTCCAGTTGCCACAACTGATTCTAGTTTTTAGTTTTCTCATAATATGGACAAAAAGCTGCCTCATTCTAATATTTGTGATAAGTTGTCTTAGTGACTTAGCCTCCCTCAGAATGTCCAGATGACTCATGTTAGCTCTCCATTGAATTTTTAGCATTCTTCTATAAAACCACATCTCCAAAGTTTCCAGGGATTATTTTGCTTGTTTGCTGTATATCCAGGATTCACAGCTATATGATAGAACTGGTTCTTTGTAACATGCAAGAATTATTTTCTTTTTCTGACTTGCAATGAAAGGACTTATTGAATAAAATGTTTATTTGATCAAGTGCAGTTTTTGCTGAACAGGACTGTTACTCTATAATGCATCTTCCATTCTATGCCATGTGCTTAGATATATGAATTTCTGTATTTTCCCCAAAATAACACCATGTACTTAAATGGTTCAATCTGTTTCTTGGATATCACTGTGACTTCTGTCTTCCTATTATTCAAACTAAGGCCCACTGTTTATTTTCTACAACCAGTTTATCTATTATTTCCTGTAGTTCCTTCTGACTTGTTGTATTCTAGATAATGTCATCAGCATAACCTAAGTTATTTATATTGTGTCCACCAATCAGGATCCCTTCTTTATGCACTGAAATGCTCCTAAAAGGTTGTCAATTCTTATAGCTGCTGTTTGCTGCCAATATATTTTCTTTATTATTAGCAGACCTTTGCTGTCAATGTTTAGTTGTTCTAATAGTTTGATTATTTTCTGATGAGGGAACAAAAATTAGGGTTTAAACACAGAAGCCGTAAACAATATATTGTATGATTTTTTGCCTGGAATATTTCACTTTACCTCGTCAGGTGCATACTCATCCATCAATCATGTGCTATGCCTGATAAGTGTAAGCGGTCATGTTCTGCCATCTCACTCGATCACCAGAGTCGTGAATCAGCTTCCTGTCTTGACCATGCCATGTGGCCAAGCCATCCAGGTATTTACTTCTCGGTCTTCCCCTTGGTCTCTTCCCTTCAATCTTGCCAGTTGTCACCAAGTTCTTCAATTCATAACATGCCCAAACAAATTTTGACTGTCTACGTTTAATGTCTCTAATCAGTTTACGATCTTCATTTGTTTTTTGAAGGACTTGTTCATTGGTTTTTCTGTCTGTTCATGGTATTCTTCGCATTTTACTCAGAAACCACATTTCCACAGCCATCAGATGTTTTTCAGCCTGTCTGCTCATTGTCCACGCTTCACATCCACACAAAAGTACAGGTTTTATGTAGCACTTCAAAGCTCTTTTACTCATTTCAATTTATATCTTTTTATCGGTTAGTATGTTTTTAATCTTAAAAAAGGCTACCTTCGCAATGGCAATTCTTGTTCTAATCTCTTCAAGGCATCTTTCGTCAGGTGTTATGACTGTTCCAAGATAACTGTACTAATTAACTTGTGTAAGAATATTCCCATGTATCTTATATTACATTGTGGTATTTCCTTCTTCCCAGTGACGACCATAATATGTGTCTTCTTACAATTCAATTCTAACCCTAGTTGTTCAATGTGTGCATCAACTGCATCTTCTAAATGTTGCAGGTACTGTTTATTGTCTGCAATCAAGACTGTATCTCTATATCTAATTTTATTGATGTATCATCCACCAATGATGATTTCTTCCATATCTTCTATATTGCAACTAACTCTGCATACTGCAGAGTTATATATCTTATGAAGCGAATAATACTTTATTTGACAAACAATAATCGGTTGCCCAAATATACTGAAGCATTATCAATTAGGCCATTCCAGCCGATGATTTGCAAACAGAACTACTTCCTTTTAAATCTTAGACTACCGTGGGGATAACATACTCCAGATTCAAAGAATATCAGTGACTATGTATTTAGTGTTTCAGCCAAAGCATGATTTCTTTCTTCTTTATAGTGCTAGACCCATTTTCTATAGACCAATCAGCCCTCCTGGCATGATGTGGCGCTAGACCCATATTTCTATAGACCAACCAGCCCTCCTGGCATGAGTGGTGCTAGACCCATATTTCTATAGACCAATCAGCCCTCCTGGCATGATGTGTTGCTAGACCCATATTTCTATAGACCAACCAGCCCTCCTGGCATGATGTGGTGCTAGACCCATATTTCTATAGACCAATCAGCCCTCCTGGCATGATGTGGTGCTAGACCCATATTTCTATAGACTAATCAGCCCTCCTGGCATGATGTGGTGCTAGACCCATATTTCTATAGACCAACCAGCCCTCCTGGCATAGGTGCTAGACCCATATTTCTATAGACCAATCAGCCCTCCTGGCATAGGTGCTAGACCCATATTTCTATAGACCAACCAGCCCTCCTGGCATGGGTGCTAGACCCATATTTCTATAGACCAACCAGCCCTCCTGGCATGATGTGGTGCTAGACCCATATTTCTATAGACCAATCAGCCCTCCTGGCATGATGTGGTGCTAGACCCATATTTCTATAGACCAACCAGCCCTCCTGGCATGATGTGGTGCTAGACCCATATTTCTATAGACTAATCAGCCCTCCTGGCATGATGTGGTGCTAGACCCATATTTCTACAGACCAACCAGCCCTCCTTGCATGATGTGGTGCTAGACCCATATTTCTATAGACCAACCAGCTCTCCTGGCATGATGTGGTGCTAGACCCATATTTCTATAGACCAACCAGCCCTCCTGGCATAGGTGCTAGACCCATATTTCTATAGACCAACCAGCCCTCCTGGCATGATGTGGTGCTAGACCCATATTTCTATAGACCAACCAGCCCTCCTGGCATGATGTGGTGCTAGACCCATATTTCTATAGACCAACCAGCCCTCCTGGCATGGATGCTAGACCCATATTTCTATAGACCAATCAGCCCTCCTGGCATAGGTGCTAGACCCATATTTCTATAGACCAACCAGCCCTCCTGGCATGATGTGGTGCTAGACCCATATTTCTATAGACCAACCAGCCCTCCTGGCATGATGTGGTGCTAAACCCATATTTCTATAGACCAACCAGCCCTCCTGGCATGGATGCTAGACCCATATTTCTATAGACCAATCAGCCCTCCTGGCATGGGTGCTAGACCCATATTTCTATAGACCAACCAGCCCTCCTGGCATGACGTGGTACCCATTTTAGATTGTGTTGACCTGGGTGTCAGATCAATCAAAAAAATCCACCTCAATATAAATACAAACCCATGAACACTGGGTTGACAGGCAAGTTTCTAGCCACTGCACTACTGCAGCTCTCGTGGGATGATATATCATATAGTTATTGCACCTTGAAATTTTTCCTTCTTTGAAAAACTGTGTTGCCCAATTCTGATCCTATTTCTCAAAAGAAGTTTGTTTCCCCATTTATTCATAAGTTTAGACATTCCTGCTGGTCTACATTCCAACCATTTAAGTGTTTTATAAAGACAAAAACTTACCACAGAATTTGACAGTGTCAGCAAGAAGACATTTGACCACAGTAGCGTCAGGAAGTCGAGGGTGATACGGATCGGGTTGACCAGTACGTACAAGTTGGAATGAGGCACTAGAAGAAAAAGAGAATAAGAAACATTAGCATCCTGCCTGTCATAACATTTTGAAGCATGTATTGCTTTCTGGCAATTCATAAGAATACTGTTATTACTCTTGTTTTAATTTCTGTTATGGAGTGTCTTCTTGCAGGAGAGGTAATGCCAACCTGATAAACAGAGTGCTGACGATGGTATGAGCATGATCGGGAAATGGTTTGTTGCCAGTTACTGTTGTTTGCCATAAATTCCTCCGTGCACTGAAGCCGGAAATATTTCATTGCCCTAACTAACACTTTATATACCCGGTAGGTTCCAGCTATGTGATTTCTTTTTCTGTGACACACACACACACTCATGCACGCGCACGCATGCACGCACACACACACACACACACACACACACACACGTGCGGATGAGTTAATAAGTAAGTCACACAGTTTTATGGCATATCAGGTAAATGTAGTTGGTGTTTTCTACAGGTGTCATTAAGTGACAGCAGCATCGAACTTTATATTCCCATTCGTCAGGTGGCACTAGGTGTCTCATGTGCAGGGCATAAACAAAATGGCGACTGTAGTTATGGAGTGTACAACCAAACAGCAATATGCTGTTGTGTGTTTATTGTGGGCAAAAGGACTGCCTGCAAAGGACAATGATAAGGAAATGCTTCCTGTTTATGCTGACAAATGTTTGTCCTGTAAAGAGGTGCATAAGCTGGGTAGAAAAATTGTCTCAAGGACACTCTAAAATTATTGATGAAATTCAATCTGGTCGTCCTGATGAGATTGCAACAGAAGCATCTGCGCAGCGGGTGGAGGAGATGATTAGAGGTGAAAGGCGAGTAACAATAGACTCTGTAGCATCTGCAATAGGGTGCTCACATGGTTCAGCATACAGCATAATGCATGATCGATTGAAATTTAAGAGAGTGTGCTCAAGGTGGGTACCCAGACAATTGAAGAAGGAACGCAAAATGAACCATTTGGCCTGTCCTTGCATCATCTCTGTCAATACGAAGATGAAGGAGAAGACATGCTGAACAGGATTGTTACTGGGGACAAATCATAGGTGCATCACTACCAGCCCGAATCAAAGCATGCTTCAATGCAATGGAAACTTCCTTCTTCGCCTTGTGTCCAAAAATTCAAGGTTACGCCATTAGCAGGGAAGGTTATGCTGACAGTGTTCTGAGATTGTCAAGGAGTGCTTTTAACCAATTTCAAGAAGAAAGGTGACAATGTGAATTCTGAATCGTACTGTGAAGTTCTATCGATACATCATGATGCAATTCGAAGAAAACGTCCAGGACTGCTGACTAGAGGAGTGTTGCATCTTCATGACAATGCCAGACCACATACGGCTCGATTAACTCAGGAGAAAATTAACCAACTAAAGTGGGAAGTTCTGGAACATCCACCTTACAGCCCTGACGTAGCTCCTAGCGATTTCCACCTTTTTGGTCCACTGGAAACCCACCTTGGCGGGAGATATTTCACGAATGACGCCGAAGTTGAATGTGAAGTGAAAACATGGTTTAGAAAACAGAGCATATAGTCATATGCAGCCGGTTTAGGTAGACTGATAAAACGATAAGATAAGTGCATCAATGTTGGTGGAAATTATGTTGAGAAATAAAGGGACAATGTATGTATAAAAATAAACTGGTTTCAAGTTGTTATCATCTTTAGTTATTTTTCTACAGCCATTTATGACTTACTTATTGACTTCCCCTTGTGTGTGTGAATATAATATATATATATATATACACAAACACACACACACTATCTCTCTCTCTCTCTCTTGAGAAGAGAGAGAGAGAGAGAGAGAGAGAGAGAGAGAGAGAGAGAGAGAGAGAGAGAGAGAGAGAGAGAGAGAGAGAGAGAGAGAGAGAGAGAGAGAGAGAGAGAGAGAGAGAGAGAGAGAGAGACCAACAGACTGTGGGGATCATGTGTTCAAGTCATCATCAACTGACTGTATAGAAGCTACAAACAGGTGGACCCAGTATAAAACAGGTCAGTAAAGAACCATTCAACATAGGTACAGGTGTGCTGGGTATATGGTGCTAGACCCAATATGTCAACCCATATTTGTGTAGATCAACCAGCATTCGGTGTGTGATATGATCAGTGCCACCCCGGCTGCCTGTACTTCCCAAGACAATTCCTGGCACCCATTTTAAGCTGGCTCAACCTGGGAGATCAAGTCAATACAAATAATGTTGAATCCGCCTGGATGGAATCAAATCCATGATCACCGGCTGAGCAAGCAAACATCACTACACCACCGCTGCTTCCACAGTATCACATGGGAACCAGGAAATGTCTTCATAAAACATGGGTGGCTGGTGTGACACTGACCACATCACAGAGTGAGTGCTGACCAGCCTAACACCATATACCCAATATATTTCATGGCATGAAAGGGGGTCTTTTACATATTACTTTTTAAGATCTGGTACTGGATGTCCAGGCTCTGCTTATTATCACAGCAGCTTAATGACATCCCAACTCTCAGTGCTTAGTGACAGGGTGCAACTCTCCAAGCTTGGAGAGCAGTTAAAAAAGAAAGGAGCTGACTTTCTCACGGCATGGACACAAAGGTGACCAGGTCAAATGAGCTGTGAAGTGTCAGATTCATGGTGTCCGTATTTCTGAATATAGTGTGGAAGTCAGGGTAGCAACAATAGTGTGATCCAAGAAAGCTATCCCGAATAATCACCGATACATGACTACCAGATGTTGCAGCAGCAACAAATACTGTTAATAATAGAGCAGACATCGACATCTTGTATCTTGACAACCACTGTGAGACAAAGTACCGGGTGTTTGCAAAGTCTCACCACACTTTGTCTGCAAAACAAATTTGAAAAATGAAGTACATGATGTCATAAAACAAATGTGCTCCACAGTCCATCACGAATGGCTGTCGTCTGCTGGAGTAATTCTTTGCACTCCAAACAGAATGGTGCTATCAACGGAAGAAAGCATTTTTCATATTTGTTCTACATGCAAAGTGTAGTGAGACTTTACAAACACCCGGAAACTGTTATTGGTAAATTCTGTTCCAACTATACAGCTGAGGTTCAAACAATAAAGAAAGCTGGACTTGTACTTTATAACACCAACTTCAACTGCTACCATGTAGTGGTCATCTTTACTGACGCTCTGTCTGTACAACAAGTGGGAGGCTTCCACCCAACAATTGAAAAATGCAATCTGCAAGGTTGAAAAGGTTTAGCCGGCTCCATGGTGAAGGGATTATGGACGTAGATTGTATTCCCGCACACTGTGCTCGAAACACAGCTGATTTGGCAGCAGACTGCCTTGTGTTGGTTTTTTATGAAATGTTATGGGTGCCAGTTGATCAGAAAGCAATTTCAAACTACTGAACATAAACTTGCCAAGAGATTACAAAGAGCAAAAAAATGCTAGGGTTGACTGCGACATCCTGTAAAGGTATGCAATCAACTAACCAAGGTTAAAAAAGTTAGTTGTAAAAGACCTGAATGCCAATGGATTTAACTTAAAGGTTCAAACTCAGACTTCCAAAGGATTACCCAACCAGCCACCCACCCACCAACCAACCAACCAACCAACCACCCAGCCAACCAACCTGGATGTTAAAAGGTATGAAAGTGCAACAGAAGAAAGATGCTTGGAAGTCAGAATACTCGTAACCGCCTATAATTTTACTGCTAATTACTACAATCTGTAGGAAACATGCTGGACACAATGGTTGTAGAATACGGTGCAATAAAACTAACTGCCATCAACTAGACTTGTATGTGTATGGTATAAAGCCAGAAAAACATCGCATATTTGAAACAGTGTATCAACCTGCTCAATTAAACAGAACTGACTTAAAAGTTCAGCAGGTAATTTCCACTTGAAACTTTACTGGAATTTCCAGAAACTGAACAAATAGCTCAATGAGGCACTTAATTACTAAATAGAAGAAATGAAATACAAACAACTGCTAACTTGTCAATGACACTTGAACGTCTTTTCATGTTTGCACGTGCACAAATCAATTATGGCAATGACTCATTTGCCATGGAAGTAAGATATTAAATAAAAAAAGAAAAAAAAAACAAACTCCCCTGGCCTTTTCAGATGTATATTAATTCATATACTCCCAGTTTAAGTTGTTCTGTCCCAGCCAGTTGCTACATTGACTCATTTAGATGTTATATTAATTCATATACTCCCAGTTTAAGTTGTTCTGTCCCAGCCAGTTGCTACATTGTCACATTTAGATGTTATATTAATTCATATACTCCCAGTTTAAGTAGTTCTGTCCCAGCCAGTTGCTACATTGACTCATTTAGATGTTATATTAATTCATATACTCCCAGTTTAAGTTGTTCTGTCCCAGCCAGTTGCTACATTGACTCATTTAGATGTTATATTAATTCATATACTCCCAGTTTATGTAGTTCTGTCCCAGCCAGTTGCCATATTGACTCATTTAGATGTTATATTAATTCATATACTCCCAGTTTAAGTAGTTCTGTCCCAGCCAGTTGCTACATTGTCACATTTAGATGTACTATTAATTCATATACTCCCAGTTTAAGTAGTTCTGTCCCAGCCAGTTGCTACATTGTCACATTTAGATGTTATATTAATTCATATACTGATTATGTGGTTGTTTCGGGATTTGAAATTTAAATATTGAGCACAACCCACTACTGGCAACGCCGATCGCATTCTGGTATGAACCTAAGGCCTATCCACGTCAATATGAAGCACTATACTCGAGTTTCACCCTCATTTGAGCTCGTCAGTAGTGCATATTCCTGACCGGATCCGGAAACAGTCCCGGATCACGCGTGTGAAGCGGGTGTGTAACCACGCGGCACACACTGGACACACCAAATTATCGCATTAATGTAGCGTTGTGACGTTCTGTTGTGCCCATATGTTGGCAGGGCCCAATATGGAAGCAAAGAACAGCAACGACCCTGTGTGTCACAAGAGGCCACTAAGGAGGATTGATGTGACAATGGCAACCTCATCCCTGAGAAAACGTTAGCTGCGAAACCCAACCAGTCATGAACAATCTACAAACATCTTGGAGTAAGTTGGTTCAGGACCAATGCTTCACTGGGAGCTGAAAAGCAAAATAAGACTACCCCAGCTATTACTTTAACCTATACATTCAGTGAAAAGCTCATTTCTTTAACTTCTACATTAATTAAAGTGGTCATTTCTTTCATTCCTACACTAGTTAAAATGGTCATTTATTTAATTTTTACGCTAGTTAAAATGGTTATTTCTGTAGCTTCTATCAATCAATCAATCAATCAATCAATCAATCATGTGCCATGCCGGAAAGCGTGGGCGGTCATGACTCGCCATTTCACTCGATCACCAGAGTCGTGGATCAGCTCAGTGTTCCTGTCTCGTCCATGCCATGTGGCCAAGCCATCCAGGTATTTTCCTCTCGGTCTTCCTCTTGGTCTGTTCCCTCCGATCTTGCCAGTTGTCACTAAGTTCTCCAATCCATTTCTTCTCATAACATGTCCAAAAAATTTTGATTGTCTACGTCTAATTTCTCTAATCAATTTACGATTTTCATTTGTCTCCTGTAGTACTTGGTCATTGGTTTTTCTGTCTGTCCATGGTATTCTTTGCATTTTCCTCAGAAACCACATTTCTGCAGCCATCAGATGTTTTTCAGCTTGACTGCACATTGTCCAAGTTTCACATCCATACAAAAGAACAGGCTCTATGTATCCCCTCAACACTCTTTTTCTCGTTTCAATTGACATCTTTTATTGGTCAGAATGTTTTTCATCTTGCTAAAGGCTATTTTCACCATGGTGATTCTTGTTCTAATCTCTTCAAGGCATCTCCCATCAGATGTTATGATTGTTCCGAGATAATTGTACTGATTCACTTGTTGAAGAATATTCCCATTTACTTGTATATTACATTGTGGTACTTCGTTCTTCCTAGTAATGACCGTAACCTGTGTCTTCTTATAATTTAATTCCAACCCCAGCTGCTCACTGTGTACAACAACTGCGTCTATTATTTAAATTTAATGTTTGTAGCTTCTATACAAACTTGTTAAACTTCTGGTGTGCTCATGCCGAGGTAGCAGGTTCAAACCCTACACCGGTCAGTTGGACTAAAATGCTGACTTTTCATCCTTGATGTTGGGAAATAAATTACAAGCACCTCAGAAGTCAGAGTGGGTTCATCCTATGGCGAAGAACACTGTTAATAGGGAAAGCTAATCCGCATGCAAATATAAGTCCAGTATACTAGAAGTAGTAGCACGTGTATGGAGTATGCTTGAGTTAACAGTCAGCGATGCACATAAAAAAAATTCAGTTTGTACACGAGTGGATAATCTGACATATCCATCAACACACACACTCACCCATTCATCCATCCACCCACCCATCCATCTACCCACCCACGCAATCAACCATTCATCCATTCACCCACGTAACCAACCAACCATCCATTCATACTTTCACCCATCCATGCATCCATCCTACGAATTAACCAACCAACCAACGAATGAATGAATGAATGAATGAATGAATGAATGAATGAATGAACCAACCAACCAAACAACCAGCCAGCCAACCATCAAACTAAACAACCATCCATAAAAGCATCCATCCATCCAAACATCCAGCCAGCCAGCCAACCAGCCACCCAACATTTTAAAATAATAGTTGTAAGAGACAGCAAGAGTTAAAAAGTAAGTAAAAACCATCACTCAGTTTCCTGAAACTTTAACCTCTCCTTTGAAACTAGAAAATGTACTTGAAAATATCACTTCCCTCTAACCGAAGCTATAACTGGACATACAACTTCCTGTATAAGGAAAAAAAAACCCCACAAAACGGAAAGCTGATGGAAACAATAATACAGAAATATTATTATTAATAGGTGAGTACACTGGGGTCTCTGTGGCAAAGTGATTAAGCCACCTGCCTCACACTCCAAGGGTTGTGGGTTTGTTTGCAAACTCCAACATTTGGTTCACAAGTGCAATTTTCTCGATGAATCCTGGGGGTCGTCGTTGGTGCTATGAATTTTGTGCTCTGTGCAGTGCTTTCATCAGCAGGCCGCTCCACAGAAAGAGACTGAGCCATATGATCTAAAGCCCGGTGCAATAAAGTTGATACTATTGCCTTTAAATCCTTGTCTTTAGTAATAGCTGTCTCTGTGGTAGGTTAATATATAAAAGAATACAAAACAGCTTCTGTTTTCTAAATTGTTGTTAGCAATAATGTGCAACCAGGACTAAAATTGGACAATGACAGCAAGAAAGAAAGAATGTAAAAAAAACAAAAACAAAGACAAAAACAGAGATGACATACCACAGAAGTTTACCAAATGTAACAATAAGAGGCAAGATAAAAATGATATAATTTGAAGAAAAGTGAGTACAATGTTAGCAATGGATTTTATCAACAAACAGCGAGTTTGTTGGTTTGGTCATGTAACAAGTCTATCCTTAAACAGCCTGCCTCAAATAACACTGACATTTGGATACCATGGAAATAAAGCAAGAAGCAGATCCTGCATGTAATGGATTTATGGAACTGACAGAGGCAGCAAATAACACTGACATTTGGATACCATGGAAATAAAGCAAGAAGCAGATCCTGCATGCAATGGATTTGTGGAACTGACAGAGGCAGCAAACACCACCTTGTGCACAGCCCACAGAAGGGCCGTATCCATAAAGCTCTTATTAATCTGAAACTGAAAAAGGAAAAAGGAAAGAAAGAAACAAAAAGAAACAATTGAGAACAACTTAATCCCATCAAAGCACCTGATAAAGGAACACATTTGTATTCATTTGCATTTAGGAAGAGAGATGCAGCAACAAAAAATTAATGCCGTAAACAATATATAGTATGACTGCTTGTACAAAGGTCAGCAAACTAGGGCTGACCCAAACTACCACATCTCCAAGTAGTGGTCCTGGAAACAGGCTGCATCTCTGCAATCTGAAGGAGAGAGTAGGGAATAAAGAGAGAGAAAAACTCAGCCCCAATAACTGCTGTGCTGAAATTATACGTATCAATTTGAGAAGTGTAATTATGGCTTTAAAGCAGCACAGGTGGATTGTACAAATGAACAGAGTTTCAATATTTGGAGAGACTTGTTCACAAAAGGAGTGAGTAGAGCATTTCTATGATACTCACAGCATAGGGGGAAAGCAGACACACTTTTAATCAGTCTGCCGCTGGAACTATCAGCATGGCAACTCTTTGGTGGCTTGTGAGGAGGGGATGAAACCAAGTGTTTTCAAATATTAACAAGAGGCCCAATAGAATTAAAATCTTTTAGAGGGAGCAGAAGAGAAACAACCACATTCACAGAACAGGGCAGAGGCAACTCATAAATGCCAATTATTGACCATTACATCTATGAAAACAATCTCAGCACAGCAAATGTCTACATGCAGATAGATATTAGCCTGTTTCTAAACAATGTTAGACTTTTGTGGTACAACCATTAGACAGTGTGACATATTTTGCTGAGCTTATCACATTTATTTAATTCAGCTAAGTGGATTATTCTGTTCTTATTCTCTTGAATTTTGCAGTAAGTATACTTAAGAAGCAATGGAATATAAGTAAAGTAAAGGTCACTTTTCACATGCCTTGAGATGTATGGACATATGGTACTTTTAGTTCAGCCCACATATGAAAATGCAACAGACCTTCAACAATTGTTGGACACTGTAGTAACAGAGAGTGCAAAGAAAGGACTCTCCTTGAATATCAAGAAAACAGTAACAATGGTGATATCAAAGAAAATGGTGACACCAAAATGTGACATAGAAATAGAAGGGAAAATTCTTAACCAAGTGGATAATTTTAAATACCTTAGGGGCATTTATAACATCAGATGGAAGATGTACAACAGAGATTAAGAGCAGAATAGGGCAGGCAAAAGCCACATTTCAGAAAATGAAGAGTATCTTATGCAATAAGTCACTATCAATGAATGTAAGAAAGAGAGTGCTGAAATGCTATATAGAACCAGTTTTGCTGTATGGCAGTGAATCTTGGAATGTAAATGAACAAATTAGGAACTTAGAAGCAACAGAGATGTGGTTTTTGAGACGAATGTTGCGAATTCCTTGGACTGCCATAGTAACTAACAACGATTGCCTGAGACAGGCTAATGAAACTAGAAATCTATATACAACAATAAGAAAGAGATAAACAGCTTCTTTTTTGGTCATGTGATGAGAAGAGAGACATTGGAGAACATCGTGACAATTGGAAAGATTGAGGGGAAGAGAGGCAGAGCCAGACCAAGAGAAATGATGCTGGATGGATTGAGACGGTGGCATAGAGGAATACCATCAGCAGAGTTAATCTAGAATACCAAAGAACGAGATCTGTGGAGAGCCATGAACGCCTACACCAGATGGCAGGGCGCTTGATGACGAGTTCAGCCCAGTAAAATGGGAACCAAGAAATGTCTAGGGAAATAAGGATGACCAGTGTGATAGTGATTACATCAAGCCTTGAGCACCGATTGGTCTATAAAATATTGGGCTAGCTCCATCAACCCACATCACCTCAGCCCTTCTTGCACGTTACATAGAATAGACTGACCAGAAAGACGAGCCCGCCAGACAGAGGACCACAACGACACTCTCTCAGTTGTGCAAGGGGGTCGGGACAGACGAAGAATGGACAATCACAGCTGAGATATTGCGTGCGAAGCTCAAGAAATCACCTAACACCGCCCCAGGCCCAGACGGCATCCGATATGGTGACCTACTGGTGATATCAGATGATGACATGGAAGAACTGGCCAGAGAATTCAACATCAGTATCCAGAGGGGTCAGGTCAAAGAAGAATGGCTACACAGCTACTTGCTGCCGCTGCCAAAACCGAACAAAGACCATTCCAAGATAAGCGGCTACAGAATCATTACGATGCAGAATACTGTTGGCACGCTACTGGAGAAAATTGTAGCACACAGACTTGCTTGGGACTTGGAACAGCTCGGCTGCTTCCCGCCCACACTTGGAGGATACAGACGCAACAAAGAGTCATGGCTGAATGCGGCGGTCTTTGCTCAAGATGTTTACGAAGGATTTCAGGTCAGAGAAGAGACATGTGCGGCCGCCATAGACTTAGAGGACGCATATAATAGAGTATCTTTCGAGCACTTGATGCAAACCCTCCTCAGACTGAAAGTGCACCCTCACCTTGTACGATGGATAGCTGCAGTTCTGCTCCAAAGGAAGGTGGTGCTAAGATGCGGGAGTTGGTCTTCTGAGCCGATAACGATATGTCCAGGATTGCCGCAGGGTTCACCACTGTCACCAGTACTATTCAACGTGTATACGGTGCCGATCACTGAACAACAGTTGGACGGGAGGGGTAGGACTCTGTCATTCGTTGACGACATCCTCGTGTATCGACAGGGTCGAGATAGACAGGCGGTTGCCAATGATATGCAGGGCGAACTAGATCGAATTTCCTCATGGTGTGCTGATGCCGATGCCCTTGTCAACCCTGCAAAGGCAACGGTTACATGGTTCTCACTAAACAACCATATTGTGAAAGCAGACCTGCCGGCAGTAAAAATGGATGGGAGCAGTTTGAGTAGAACCCAGTCAATGACATATCTTGGCGTGAGGCTTGATCGTAGCCTGTCCTTCAGAGATCATGTAGATTATGTCATAACGAAGGCTCGAAAAGGTTTGTCAGCAATGAGAGTCATGGCGACTGCCAATATCGAGCAAAGACTGCTAATACTTCTGTTCCAAGGACTTGTGCTTTCACGCATCGAGTATGCCCTGGCCATCCTCACTGTCAGCCCTACACAGATTGGAAGACTTGAAAAGGTACAAAACGAAGCCATGCGCATCATTTTGGGCTGCACGAGAGACACCAGCTGTGTAGCAATGAGATACCTCCTTGACTTCCCGACAATGGAACACAGGATCAAGATCTGGAGAGCTCGTGCATACTTAAAAATAAGTGCAGATGAGCAGCACCCTCTGCATGACGCTATATTCAGAGAAAAGGGTGACAGGCTAAAGAGGGGCAAATCATGGATGGGTCGGGCGGAAGATGTCGTCAGACAGGTCTGCAGTCTTACCAGTATCAACCCCGGCAAGGAATGGGTGCCGGTGCCTCCAGCTTTTAAGTGCACTTTCTCCTGCATTATCACACTCGACAGACGGTGCAGAGAGCAGAACCCTGCCGCTGTCAATGCAGAGGTTAACGCGCTCATCTATGAACACTCAGATAGCCCCGAAGTGCTCATCTATACAGATGGATCTGTTGTAAAGCAGCAGAGAAGTGCGTGGGCATTTACAGCCCGTTCAGCGGGCCGAACCGTTCAAGAATCCAGTGGTGCCCACTCTATGACCACGAGCAGCATGACGATGGAGGTGATGGCAGTTACACAGGCTTTCATATGGCTGGAATCACAGCATTATACCAACGTGTGTGTACTAAGTGATTCAATGAGCATGATTCAGAAGGTCGAAGCTGGATCTGTACGTAGACAGTGGACTGAATCGCTGCGGAAGTCTGTTGTCCGTAAAGTCACCTTCATCTTCGTCCCGGGACATGCGGGAGTCGAGGGAAATGAACGAGCTGACAAACTGGCTGGCTCTGCACCCCCTGTAGATGGCCAACCCATGGATCGTGCCGATGGTATTAACGTCCTTAAAGATATGGCGAGAACAGAGGACTTTGACGTCAGTGATTCCACATCGCTGTCCAGGATGAAAGACCTTGGAGTAAGAATCGGCACAGCCAGACGCGAGAGGTACATCGGGAAAACAAAGCGCCTCGTCAACTAACACAGAACTGGCACTATTAGCCACCGGACGCTGATGCATATGCTGGGGGGAGGATCTGAGCACCTATGGACATGTCCGGAGTGCAATGAAGATACCCCAACTGATAACTGATAACTGACTGATAACCTCAAGGTGTAACACAGGATCCTTGACCTTGCTTGCATTCATCAAATCAGATGGCTTCTTTTTTGTTACACATTGGTGCTGTGGTGAGGAGATACGAATGCTATTTTAATTCCCACATACCACATATGAAACACAGCTGCAGGCGATTTGGAAGCAGACCGTCTTGTGGTGGTTTTCATACAATGACATGAGCATTAGTCGTTCAGAAAGCAATGGCAAACTAGTGAACACAAACCTGCTAGTAAATCAAATACAGCCAAAAAAAATGCCGGGTTGACTGTGACAACCTGTAAAGGACATGCAACAACTTTAAAAAATATTATCACAGTATATGAGGAGTACTGCAATATGGTAAGAACAACTGATGGACTCACAAACACATTGAAAACAAAAACAGGTGTAAGTGTGGACTTTTAGCTGTCACCTATCCTTGTCAATGTAGTTGGACAAGGTAATAAATAAAAGCACAACATCCAAAGGAAGATCTTAATGACATGGAACCATATTATGATGTAGAATTAAAGCAACACACTCCACCAATAAGGAGCGGCTGGCCGAGTGGCTAGAATGCGATTCTCCTTCGGGAGACCCAGGTTTTGTTTCTGTTGGGGGCGAAAAGAAAAACCCTAACCTGCACAGTTCGCGCCGACTGAACTACCCAGGCGGCTTTAATTCCTCAGGCTCAAGACCCCCGCTCCCATCCCCCCGCCATACACCGCAAGGAACTATATTGGCAGTAAATTACACTGACATGACTACACCAGCTACTTTTTGTACCTGAGCAAAGTTTAGTTTCTGGTGACGAAGTACAATTGTAAAACCATTACAGTTCACTGTTCATAATATGTGAAGGGAAGCAGAAAAAAGGAAGACCATGATTTAGATGGATTCAAAATGTGTAAGGTAGTTTACATAAAACAGCAGCAGATGCAGGACAGGTGGTTTACGATAGAGAGAGAGACATGTTGAAACACTTTTATAGCAGAACAGATCTGCACAGACAAGACGTTGGATGAAGATGATGATGAAGATTCCATATTTTAAAAACTACTATACATGACATCTTTCACCTAATGTTATATAACAGTGACAAAGGAAGTAACTAGAGTCGAGTTGGTACAAAGTTTTATATTTTATTCTCAAGACGACAGGCCGCGTCTTCTCAGCTGGGCTATCGGATGTTTACTGCCTATAACAACATAATACGTCACGATTGAGCATCTCCCACGCCTTTCAGTCTCAATGCTCAATCGTGCTGTATCGGAGTTTTCCAATAGACCCCAATTATACCTACACTGTTACACCTCCCCATGTTATTTAAAGAATTTTCCTTTTAAAGGAAAAATCTTTACTCTTAATCCCCATACTCTATTCCCTATTTGTCTTTTAACCTTCGCCAATACATCTTTTACTCTTCTACAACCTCCCCATATACTTCTTCTTCGCTTTTTATTTATATAATACCACGGTTAATCCAACCAGTCCTTCTTTCCTTTCTATTTCCCCAACATTATATAATCAAGCCACTTCTTCTTCGTTCTTGGTCCTTCAAGCAAACATAACATATTTACATATAACATTTCAAATTCAGTTTATAATACATCATAACACCATAACACGTTTTCTTAAATACTCCTTCTCCACTTCAATAAGCAATCTGCTTTCCACTTCAAACGCTGACACCAACTCCTCCTTATTCTTATCACCAATACTACTAACTCCCCACTTTCAACTAACCTGAAATCACTTTCATACGATAGGAAGATAAAGAATCGGTGGCCACCGGAATTTAAAAGAAGAAATAGACTCTTTCGAAAAACAACATTCACCTAAACCACACACCCCTTTACACCCCTTTTTTGAGAATTTATGCAATAAATTCTAAACCATTATATCTCCCCCAGTACCACTCATTATGGTAACAGTTTACGCTGCTATTTACAGCATCAAATACCAACCATCATCCAAAAATAATCTTCACTTCTAAGTGTCTATATAACAGACACTACCTTACCTCACCCTCACATTGTAAACCACAAAACACATCCCAAAGACACAATTAAAAAGGTCTATTACCCCTTAAGACCTCCTCCAACACAACACCCCACATAACCTCATCACCTCGTATAACTAATTTTCTCCAATACCTCAGGTTCTTACTTAATGTCCATTTTTTATGGGCATATCTACTAAAATGCTCCACTTATGCCGTTATCAACAGCAACCTAATAACCTTGAAATCTCCCCTTAAATATTAACCATCAAAAACAACATTGTAATCTGACCCACTTATAAACATTTGCATCCTGCCCAGGCCATGTAACCCCATGTCTCTCTAAAATCTCAATTCATAATTCATGCCGTAATCTACAGCCGCAAAAATGACCACTCATGTCTGTGACTGCTTGTAATCAACTTTATCTCAGTCCCTTTTATTACGGACCCACAAACACTCCATGTCCTTATGTCTCCCCTATGTTCATTTCTCATTTACACCCTAACACCTCTTTACTTTTGTACTGTTATCTACAGTGTCTAGTCAAACATGGATCCAATTCATGTTTACTCTTTGTCTGGGGTAATTTTCTTATTCCTCTATAACCCCGCAATCTCATGGTTCTTCTGAACCCCCGGAAACTATGTTCAAAACTTTTCTCAGCTTTACCCCACTGAATATATTCATTAATCTTTTCTTCTCCCATGTGGTTTCTAATCCCATATTTTTCTAATTAATGCTTACTTTAGTGTATCTCTAACCTTTCCCATAACCATCCCCGGTATATGTTTCCACTTCCTCATAAGCCCATCAACCTCACTATGCTGATTATCCCAGTAATATACACCCATGAAGTTATTCTTCACAAAGAGAATGTGTCTCTCTATTAGCTCACAGTAGTTTATTATAACTTTCTGAACGAAGGGTCCTAATTACAGCCCCCTGTATTGTCTTTATTCTCGATAAAATCCCTATAATTTAAACATAACTTAATTAATTACTATTTAACACACAAAACAGTGAAATAAAATCACAACAGGACATCAAATCCCCCCCAAATTTTTGTAACATTCATTTATGTTTCCCCGCAATTCAACTAAAAGTATGATGATGATAGTGATGATGATGGTGACGATGATTAAAATAATACAACATACATCCTAATCTATTTTTTTCTACTACTACTGGTCTCTTTTACGGACCAGTAGTTTACACATGAAAGTCTAAGGACACAATATCCCTACTCTAAAATAATTACAATCAATTTTACAGGACCAAATCAAGCAAAATTAACTTTATATATATGAGGCATTGTAAGCTCAATTACAATAAATACAAGTGTCTTCTCACTAAAGGGAAAGTTTTCAAAAAAAATATAATTCTCTTAGAATTAACCACGTAAAGTGACCCAGCAGCATTGGTCTCCTTTACTAACCAATGTAACACCTATCTATTTAGCCAAGTCATATATAACAAAACAACTTCATACCAAGCATTAATGCCAAAATACGTATACAAATGTCCCTCTGTTATCTACAGATTATCTTAATGCGTAACCATACTCAACAACTGACCATTCCTTTTTCTGGAAGTCAAACATTGATTATCTCCCCTCACAATTTTCTATCTTGTTTCAGCCTCACTCCTAATACATCATCACATCCAAAATATCCTCTTAATCCAGCACTGTAAACTACAGGTCGACACATTTATTCTATTATGTGGGGATTATTCCAATGTCATCTCAATGTACCAGCCGTCAATATAAACTGTACTTGTGGCTCGATACACTAATTGTTTCCCTTGGCTTTGTACCAAACTTCTTAATCACTACTGTTAACTACAGTATCTTCATCCTCTTACGTCCAACAAAACTTTGTCTATCTAATATAGACCCCTCACCAACACATCTACTTCCTGTCCTGACAACTAATTCAACCTTTAAGTTTCTCATCTATCCGACGCAATTAATATTTCATTCTTTTGCATCAGTACTTTCTGTATCTCAGCACCATTACCTCAATTCTCTCCTATCCTTTTCACATCTTGACGACAGTCAAACCAGTCGAAACACCCTTTCTAATTTTCATTTACCTCACCTTATTTACCTTCGTATCTTTCACTCCTATTTATCAGGATTCTTTCGGAACAGCAACTCATGTCCTGATAACTGACAACGGACCTCATTTTTCTCACATCTCCGTATTAGTCACTCCTGTTTCGGCATGTTCCTGTCAAAAATACTAAAGATGTTTTGTGAATTGTCAGTCAGAATATTAACTCTCTGTCATACGACTTCTATAATTTCCTTCCAAGTTCAGATATTCTACGAAAAGACATTATAATTTTCTTTCTATCTCTCGATTTTCGCACACTCTATGTTCCACGATTTATCAACGTTACTTATCAACCGCTCTTCTCATATTCACACGGACAATGATACACAACACAACCTCGCTCTCATCTCACGCCTACTCTCGTGTCGCGTCAACCTAACGTCTCCATACTATTATTACAACTAAATACTTTAGACGCCACCTCAACATTCCATCAATCATTCCCCACATATCAACACGTATTGATTTCCTCTAAACACATTGACACAAGACATGTTAACGCCACTCTTATATTTTATCTATGTATTTCACTTATGCGAGGTCATCACACCTCTCTCTAACTTCCTTCATCACGACGAACACCTGTCTGACTACGTATGAACACCGCACAACTAGACAAATTATTCCAGAGGACTCTCCCAATTCACTGCCCTCTTATATCTCTATTTCTATACGAAGGTCAGACCCTATACATGACACTCTCGCAAGTTATATTGTTTTCACAGCACTATCTACTATCTCTTCAAAACAAACCTC
Organism: Cepaea nemoralis; assembly: GCA_014155875.1. NCBI lineage: Eukaryota > Metazoa > Mollusca > Gastropoda > Stylommatophora > Helicidae > Cepaea > Cepaea nemoralis. The sequence continues at coordinate 445,569 of JACEFZ010014082.1, read as the reverse complement.
ATTCCAACAGATCTCTAATCTCGTAACTATCCTTCTATACTTCTTCACACACAACTACTACAGTCTTAACCGTCACATTCAACTGTCTACTTTACACACAGGATATTCAGTACTTTCTCAATCTATATCCCTTTACCAGTCAATCTCGGTTCACCTATCAACAATACTATTCTTCTCAAACCAACAAACAAAACTATCTTGGACATCACGTCATAGCTCTGAGTCAAACTATTTCTAATACTTATTTTATCTCTCACTCTCTACTAATTCTATGCTGTATCTACTCTATTTTAGTCATATAGTGTGTCCAAGTTGAACACTTCACTGTCTCTCAATACATTAACCCGTCTTTCACTTATAATGTCATCTTCACTATCTGTTGTCAAGTTACTAAAGTACTCAGGTCTTAAGGTCCTAAGGTCTTCTATTTTACTTAAGTCACTTTCTGTTGTTGAATAAATTCCCGCTAACTGTCTACCACTATACTTTTTCTTAAATGATTTCTTTCTATATCCTTTATTTGCGTCAGTCTGTTCACTGTTTTCTGTGTATCTTATGTATCGTTTATACCTTCCCATCTCGTCCTCAGATGACACACTAATAATAGTTCCCACATCAGAGTCACCATAGTTTACTGCAGACACGTCGGCTCTATTCCTATAGTCGTCCCTAAAACGTCTGACTTTCTTTCTCTTCCTCGGTCTTCGTCCCTTAGCCTTCCCTACTGTCTTGTCATACAAACCAGTATTTTGTTTCAAAGAGTCACTATCCAAAACTCTGTCCGTCTGTCTACTAGCAACTACTCCATATGATGGAACATCACGCCTCGATTCAGGACCTGCCCGTAGTGTAACACTCTCCTTCTCCGAATCATCTGTAATAATATCTGATTCAGCATCACTATAATATTCAGCTGTGGGAATATCTTCTCCATAACTTTGACAGGTAATATTCCTACACCATTTGGGAATTAGTTTCTTGTCTATGGCTGAATAACTTGACATGGCACTACCTCTATTTACAACCATACTAACACTTTTCTTCATTGACTTCTTTTCATCCTTGGCCCTTGTCTGTCCATCTTTCCTAACTTCAACCTTGTCTCTCTTAGTCAAATGAGTAGGTTTTGACTGAGTCTCTATTACATCCGTTTGAGTTCCCTTTGTCATCTTGCTGACTGATTGTACCTGAGTCTGCGTACTACTTTCTATCGTATTACCTGCTTGTGTCTGCGTTCCTCTATTTCTTTTCTTTACTAACACCGTCGTCTTCTTTTCCTGTCCATTTGTCACACTCGCAACCATTTTAGGACTAGTCTGTATTTTACTTACTGGTTCAACTCTGTCTCTTACACCTGAGTTTAAATATTGTCTTTGTCTTTTCTCTAACCAGTCGTCACGTCTTTTTCTAGCAGTTGCACTGTGAGAAGGCCAGTCCCATGATTTCTTTGAAATGTTTCTCTCACGTCCATTTTTGTATTTATACCAGTCCGAGCTTTCACTATTTCGTCTGTTTTCACTGTCTTTTACTCTATATAGATCAGGCCTTGGTTCGTCATAACCATATTGTCTTCTGTCTTTATTAAGCAATGTCTGTCTCCTGTTATTCTTTCCTACTCTATTACTGTCTACCATAATTCTATAAGGGTCCTGTCTAGTTGTTTTGTTCTTCAACGTTTTCAGAAAATTCTCTACCTCCGTAATTGACATCTTTAATTCTCCTAACCATGTGCTAACCCGTTGTAACTCCCCGCACAAGAAATTCATATTCAGTTCCTTTGAAATATCTATCCAGCTGAAACAATATTCTTCTGTATACTTCTTTAGTACCTGAGAAAAAAAAACTTATCCTGAGTTCAGCTGAAATATGTGCTGTGCTGAGTCTTCTAAGCTGAAATATTTATACAAGTAACCAATTTCAATTTTTAAAATCTCTTAACTTAAAGGAGATGTGCTGAGGTGTCCTGTTCCGCCATGCTGAAAATACTGCAAGAAAGCAAGCAAAGAACAAAAAAAAATACACAATTTCAAATTATTTGCTTCTAAAATCTGGTTAATTAATTACCTTATTTATGAATCACCTAAATTTACTAATTTACAACACATAATTCCCCCAGTTCATAAACTGTTCCATTAGTTATTTAGTTCCAGAATCGCACAAATTTCCCTTGGTTAATCCCTAAAGAGCACAAGTTGTAATCAGCATCAATATTCTGTCAGCGTAGAGGGAGGAAAAACCCTGTCTTCAATAAGTCCTGTTTGAAACCAAAAAGTTCGCTATAAATCCTCATACCTGTTTCTAATAATATAATAATGTTTTAGACTCTGCTCTAACCAAGAATTTATGGCACATCACCGGAGTTACACAGTTACCTTCTTTTATTAGCTGACGGATCTAGTTCCACTAACCAGAGTTCGCATCAAGTGAAACCTAGTCTCGAGTTTAAGTGGCGGAGTCCAGAAGCTCAGGTGGCGGAGTTCTCTTCCCTCAGGTAAATTTTGTAGCTGCCAGATACTCTTCCTGGTTGGGTCACGTCTCATGGGATGCCTGGATAGATTTCAACCCCTGGTTGGGTCACGTCTCATGGGATGCCTGGATAGATTTCAACCCCTGGTTGGGTCCCTTCCTTGATTCTGAGTGAAGTACATCATCGGCGACTTGATAGGGGTCGTAGTAATGACGTGGCCCCAAAAATTTATCACAGTTAACCGAAGCCCAGTGATATTTATGTGTTCAAAAAACCCAATCACGAAATTACAAGGCTTTGTCCATTATTACTTGAGCCTAGAAGAGTTCTTGACTTATTTTTCTTCTTTTGTCTGACAGGTTCAGCTTGAAATTCTGGTTTTCTTAAAGTTCTAGGACAGGATGGCTCTTCTCAAAAAAACGATAAGTTTCATGCAACGGTCCTGAGAAGCCCCTTGTTATTGATACTTTCAGTGGCTGGCGCTTTAAAATAGAAGCCCCTTTCTTTTGAAACTCCAGAGTTCAGATCTCGGCTCCGGAAAACCTTGAAAGCTGAAGTTCAGTTAACGGCCATTATCAATTCGGCCACGGCTCCTGATTCTTGAGTACTTCGCGTGATAGGCCATGATTTATTATCTTCATAATATTTCTTACAGCATGCCGTCAGTGGATAGTTTTTTGTTGTTTGTTGTTGGCCGGCCTAGATCAACCTCAGATCCTCGGTCGAGGGCACCATTAATTACTCCCTATAACAGTGACAAAGGAAGTAACTAGAGTCGAGTTGGTACAAAGTTTTATATTTTATTCTCAAGACGACAGGCCGCGTCTTCTCAGCTGGGCTATCGGATGTTTACTGCCTATAACAACATAATACGTCACGATTGAGCATCTCCCACGCCTTTCAGTCTCAATGCTCAATCGTGCTGTATCGGAGTTTTCCAATAGACCCCAATTATACCTACACTGTTACTCATGTACTTGAATTTCTGTATTTGCTCCAAATTAATATATGTATATAATGTTCACATTAAAATGACCATGTGTCCATCCAAATGACCCCATTATGGACCAAAATTTACCGTGCAAATTGGTCTGAACAGTCACATTCGCTACCACCATGGGTTGTAGTTATTATGCCTTAAAAAAAAAAAAAAAGCACGATGCAACAAGCTATCGTCTATCAAACCAGCAAGAAAAAGTAACACTGAAATACTTTGGCAATATTTAGCATCAGACTCTAGCTTGGATAGAGCAGTGATGGAAGGCATTGGATACTGAAAGAAGAGGCAGGGCTTGATGAGCACGAAGATGGTCACTAAGACACTGCACACACCTCGGGACAGACGGTGCATGAGACTGGCACAGAATCCTGAAACTTTTCAGTGGGCCGTGATGACAATGCTGTGATGTGAGAGCTGTGATGAGAGGGCCATGATGACAGCGCTGTGATGAGGATGCTGGGATGAGCGCCGTGATGAGGATGCCAGGATGAGCGCTGTAATGAGAGCACCATGATGAGAGTGCCGTGATGAGAGTGTTGTGTTGAGAGCATGATGATGAGAATGTTATGATGAGAGAGGTGTGATGAGAGTGCTGTTATGAGAGCACCATGATGAGAGTGCTGTGATGAGAGTACCATGATTAGAGCGCCATGATGAGAGTGCTGTGATGAGAGCACCATGATGAGAGTGCAGTGATGAAAGTGCCATGATGAGAGTGCCATTCTGCAGAGGACATACTAAATGATGATGATTTCTTACTTCCCTAGTTTGTTAAACAGTGCTCTATCTTACTTCTGTCTGTGGGCATGTGTGTGTCTGTGTAGGGGGTGTATTGGGGGGGGGGGGGTGTGCAGCTGGGGAGATGTGTGTGTGTGGGTGGGGTTGTGTGTGTGGATGAGGGATGTATGGGTAGGGGGAAGTGTGTGTGGGGGTTTATGTTTGGGTGGGTGGGGGTGTTTGAGTGGGTGGGGTGTGTGGATGTTGGGTAGTGAGATGTGTGGTGAATGTGTGTATGAGTGGGGGATGTGTGTATGGGTGGGGGGATGTGTGTATGGGTGGGGATATGTCTGTACAGGTGGGGTGTGTGTGGTAGTGGGGTGTGTGTGGGTAGTGGGATGTGTGTGGGTGGGAGAGGTGTGTGGGTTTATAGGGATGTGTGGGTGGGTGGGGACATGTGTATGTGTGTAGGTGGGGATGTGTGGGTGGGAGATGTGCATGTGGGAGGTGGGAGATGTGCATGTGGGAGATGTGTGTGTATGGGATGTGTGTATGGGTAGGGATATGTGTATGGGTAAGGAAGTGTGTGTGGGTGGTGATGTGTTTGTAGGGGTGGGGAGATGTGTGGTTAAGGGATGTGTGTTTGGGGGATGGGTGATTTGGGATGTGTGAGTAATTGGGGATGTGTGGGTGCGGGTGTGTGGGTGGGTCAAGGGTATGTGTGGGTGGATGGGGGATGTGTGTGGGGGATGTGTTGTGGATTAGGGATGTGTGGGTGGGTGGGGGATGTGCCTCATAACATGGTAATATGCATTGTTTATGTTTATGACATTCATTTGACAATGTTTTTTTCCTTTGTGAATGTATCGTGCACTATTGATGAACAAAAGATGATTGATTGGACGGGCCGAATGTAAGATGGACCTGCATGCCCAATTTGTGACCCTTTGAAAATAAAGTTTGTTCATTCGTTCGTTCTCTTCAGATTGTAAAACAGTGCTCTATCTTACTGCTCTACAGATTGTTAAACAGTGCTCTATCTTACTTCTCTCAAAATTGTAAAACAATGCTCTGTCTTACTTCTCTCCAGATTGTTACTCTATCTTATTTTCTGTCTTCTACTCTCTATCTTACTTATAGACTTTCTTTGTTTGTTTTACCTCACAGATATGGTAATCTCTGTCATAATATGTCCACTTGTCTTTGTATTACTCAGATATTTTAAGCTCTTAAGATTTATTAAAGAAGTTAAATGTAGACCAGCTGAAGCAAAAGTAGCACTTTGCAAGATTTTAAATACAGATGCCACAAACAATACGTTGCATGATTTATTGACTGGAATTCTTCTTCTTCTTTCGTTTGCTTGAAATATGTCTATAACTGCAATGCTGTTTCTTGCATGAATTTAACTGTCTTTTTTAATTCACTCAGTGGTCCATAGAGTTTATCTTCCACTATCGTCTCTCTAGACCAGAAGGTTTGCCTAGATATATTGTACTTTGGGTAGTCTTGGAGTATGTGCTCTGCTGTCTGCGACGCCAATACACATGTGTACATGGCTGATTCACCAATCTTGAATTTTGTATACATGTTGTTGTGTAATCTATTGTGTCCTGTTCTGAGGAGTAGAATAATGACTTGTTCTGGTCTGTCCATAATGTGGTAGTCATCTTGAGAAAGGTTTGGTGGCTGTCTGACTGATCTGATCATTATTTTCTTTTGGTGGTATGTAACGGGCACATTATTCCAGGTGAGGTCGTATGCTCTGTTGATAAACTTTGCTAAATATATTCCCACTGACTCCCCATGTGGTTCCACTTAGTTTTCTCAGGATGGCTATTTTCCTTCTGGCTTTAGCTGCTACTTTGTTGATGTGCTTTCTCCATGTCAGCCTGCTATCTAATGTTGGTTCTTTATCTTCTCTAAGGGGTATTCCATTTATCTGGATGATCCTTGCCTTTTGTTTTGGAGAGAGAGTAAATACAGTGTTGCTGCACTTGTCAGTGTATACGCTGACACACCATCTATTTGCCCATGCAACAAATGTATCTACATCTCATTGTAGCAATCTGGTGGCCACTGATGCATGTTCATTTGTGCTCCATAGAACCAGGTCATCAGTGCACATTGCTGCTTTAATTCCATGCAGTAGAATTAGAACAAGTGTGGGGGACAAGACTCCACCCTATGGAACACCGTGACGCAATAGTACGTTCTTGCTCTTGAGTCCGTCTATCTGTACTTGGGCTCTTCTGTTGTGCAAGTATGCTTTCACCCATTTGTACATTCTTCCATTGACTTTAGTTTCTCAGTTTCTTCATCAGACCTTCTTTCCAGACTTTGTCAAAGGTTGTCTTCAGATCTATCCATGCAGCAAGCACCAGCTTCTTCTCTTGGAATGCATCTTCAATTTCTTGTGAGAGTTAGGTTGTCTGATCTTCCATAGAGTAGCCCTGCCTAAAGCCAGCCTGCTGTGGCACAAGGATGTTTTCACTTTTCAATGTACCACTGCAGTCTGTTATTGACGATACGCGCCATTGTTTTGCAGAGACAGCTAGTAAGGCTAATTGGTCTCTAGTTGGAGGCAATGGAACCATCTTTCCCTGATTTTAGGAGGGGTATCATGATTGCTTCTCTCCAAGCTTGTGGAACACTGCCTAAGTTCCAACTGTTATTGAAGATCTGCAACAGCTTTGTTTTGGCCTTTGTTCCTAGGTTCCTGATAATTTCATTGGAGATACCATCAGCTCCTGGTGACTTTCTCATTTTCAGTTTTGATATGGCTAGCTCAAGTTCGCTGATTGTGATAGGTGTCTTCAGAACCTCATGTGCTGTTTCATTCTGTCCGGTATGTTGCCATTTCTCTCGAATCTCTTGTTGTTTTTCTGGACTAATTTCAATATTGTTATCTTGTGCAAGTGAGTCTGCAAAATGGTCAGCTGCTTGTTTTCCTGTTAAGATGTTTCCGTCTTTATGTAGTGCAATTTTTGAGTTTGTTAAGATTTTATTAGCTTTCACAACTTCCCTGTGTCTCTTTCAAAGTTCAGTAGACTCTGTTTTCTCGCGCCAGCTTTTCCGTCTAGCCTGCAGCTTGGCCTTTTGAAATTTGGCTTCTGCGTGCTGGTATTTATTGTGGTGCTCTTGGCTGGGTTTGGCCTCTGTTTGCTTTCTACACACTTCCACATCATTATGCAACTGTTCCAGTTCATTACTCCAATAGGGTTTATGTTTACGGACTCGTCTTGGTACTGTTTCTCGTGCTGCCTACAGTATGCATTTCCCAAACTCTTCAACTACTTTATTTATGTCTTTCTCAGTGTTCAGGTTTCTAATAAGTATGCTGTTGCGATGCTTGTACATTGCCCAGTCTGCTTTCTTGTAGTTCCACCTCGACAGGGTGCTGCTTTCACTAACAAGCTCATTTTCTACAGTTAGAAAGACTGGCCGATGGTCACTGCCACCAAGTTGTTTCCCAACAATTCATTTAATGTTCCACTCCAGGTCTGGTGAATGAAAAGCCAGGTCAGGTGTAGTTGTAGTGTGCTATGATCTCGAGCAGAAAGTATGTGGGTTGGGCGGCTTGTTAATCAAGATGAATCTATTTTCATCCTGCCAGTCTTCCAGTCTCTCTCCTTTATGGTCCATGTGGTCATAGCCCCAGCTCTTTCAGTGGCCATTGAAGTCGCCACACACAATCATTTTTTCTTTTAATGGTAGTGTCCAGTGCCTGTGGGAGATCACTTGGACAGTAGTAATTGATCAGATGAAGGTCTGTATTACCTGTCTTAAGTTTAAGTGTCTGATACTCAGCCCCTTCCATGTAAACTTCAATTTGGGAAGCAGTGATGTTATTTTTAACAAGAGTCAGTATTCCCACCCTTTCGCCTATCCTTTCAGTCAGATCGGTAACACTGGTAGCCTCTGATTTTGAAGGCTATATTTTAATTGAGGTGAGTTTCTTGCAAGCAACATATGCTTACTTTTTCTTGGCCCAAGATGTTTTCTAGTACTGTTTTGTTTGTTGCTGACTCCCTCCACATTCCAGTCCATTATTTTTAGTCATTGTTTGGTATGGCCAGACTCTCTATTATCTGGTCCCCTGGCTTCACAGGACATCTGAGAAGGACTTCCAGTAGTTGTGGTTGGATCCTTTTGAGGCATAGGGCCCGGCACTGCACCTGCCTGGGGGTCCAAAGCAGGGCGAGCACCATAACATTTAGCAGTAGTCAACATATTTAATGGTGTGATTGCGTGGCATCCTGATTTCTGTGGTGCGCCTCCTGACTGATTGCCTCCGTATTCATCACCTTTCCTTTGCTAGAGCAGACTGTGGTCTTACTTGAGTTTAGGTGTGTAGGCACGTACACACGTGTCTGCGCATGCATTATGTGCATACACATCTAGAGCGTTCTGGTTATTTCTCGGCGCCAGTGACTCGCTGCCGCCCCTTCTCCTGTTAGTTAAAACAGTTCCGCCATGAGAAGGCCAGGAGTTGGAGTTTTGCTGCAGAGGTGATGAATGCACAAGCCATTGGGGTATTTATGCAAGGTTTGGCGCTCACCCCAACCCCGCCCCCGGTTACATAACAGCAACATTTGGAACCACTGACTGGAATATTTCGCTGGATCTCGTCAGGTGCATACATCGTCAGGAGTTATATATCATATGAAGTGAATAAATATATAATACTTCAGCTGAAACAATTAAAACACATAGCCACAGGTATTGTTTGAATGTGGAACATCTGTTATCCCCATGGTAATTTCAAATTTAATATGAACTCTTTATGTTTTCACAAAACTGGCTGTAATTAAGAGAATACATTGTTTTGAATTTCACAAGATGAAGAATATCATTGTATCATTGTCAGCTGAGGTAAGAAATAGAGTTTTGAACTGCTAGATCAAGATAATCCTGATGAGCAGATGTGATTCACAGATAATTAAGCAGATTAGTGAAGAATTATGTGGGAGCTGCAGACATGTAGTTTTATAGAAGAATGACGAGAACACAATGGACAAAAATGTGTAATGAAGATATCTTGAACAAGGCTAACTCACACAAAATACAGGTTATTCGTATCAGAAGGAAACAATCCACATTCTATAGGCACATTATGAGAAGGGCAAAACAGGAGTATGTTGTGACAACAGGAAAGTTGGAAGAGATGAGAGGCAGGGGAAGACCAAGATGAAGATACTAAACAGTTTCACATCAAATCATGGAGGAACATCTGTGTCAACAATGATTGGCACTACACTAGGCAGTAGGCTGTGAAAAGACATGATGATCAATGACACATGGCATGGACTATAGAAAGAAGAAGACTTTTGAATTGTTTATTCAATATTTAATCATTTTGGTTCAGTGAAAAACTTCTTATTTTCAGGGTAACCATGGCAGTGCTGAGAATGTTTGAGTATCCACATAAATTTACAGAATCTGCACAGACAGTGGTGTGCAACTGTAACTGAATACAAGCATACAAAATACACTAAACATACTGACAAAACAAAGTATGTATTACACAAACAAGGACTGGTATAAATACAAACATGTGTTCAGAAAATAAGACAGAACTATCTGATGAACTACGGACAGTTCATGCTGCCTGCTCTCTTACTTTAGCTGTGTTTGGCACTCTGGGCAATGCTGCATCTGTGATTTTGATCTGCAAGGCAAGGCTATACAAGGCTGCCCCAATGATGATACTGCTCATAAGATTTGTGTGTAGCCAATGCGCTGAGCACTGGAGTTATCCTGCCCATCATTTCTGCCACAAGCTTTCACCGTCATTGGATATTTGGTGATATCTTTTGTAGAGCATTTGGCTATCTTATTTATGTGGCCCTAACTACTGAATGTTTAATCCTCACCAACTTGACCGTGTGCCAGTACCTGATGATTGTCCACCGCGTGTCCATCAAAGCAATCATTCTAAACCGCCACAAACACCTCCGTCTTTTTGCTCTGGTGGGTCTGCCATGGGTCATAACAACACTTGCCTTTCTTGTCCCACTCACTGGAACTTGGGACACATTTGGATATGAATATAAAACAGGCTACTGTAGTTTAATCAAGACGGACAGTGGCCTTGGTTACAGAGCCATAGTCTCCAGTGCTTTGATCTGTGTTACCACAGTTGTGACCTTCTACTGCTACTCCGCCATATTGTATATCCACATCAAATCCCACGGAAATGTTCAGCGTGGACAACAAATACAAGCTCCAATATTTCAAGGCCGCACAAAGAGAGTCCTGCTCATGATCTCAGCGATCCTGATCAACTACCTCATCACTTATCTCCCCTTTCTGGCATCAAACATTGTTGATCCGTGCCGGAAGCAAACTTCCTTGCCATTGTACACAGCTCTTATCTACATATCCTGGTCTCACACGGCCATCAATCCTATCATATATGCTCTAATGCACAAGAGAATCAGAGTTCTATGGCACAATACTTTATGTTAATTTCCATCTACCATACGCCACAAGTTCTACTCAGGCAATACTTAGGGAAACCGTTCAGGACTGCATCAACATGAACATCAAACAGTACGGGCAAAGAAACACCACAGTATACAAGGGGCTTCTCATAAGTCTTTAGCCTGATCATGAAGGAGTAGGCGGAGAAAATTGAAATTTGGCACATGTATAGCTCATTCAATTTGTAATGGACATATGAATTATGAATTTCCCTCCTCAACTGGTTTTCCCGATATGGTGCATGGCACAACACACCCTACTGACCAGATCTGCACATCCAACGGTTTGTCAAAACAATTGAGAAATCAGATGCCAGGACTGTGATAAATTTCATGATGTTACAGGGAAAAACACCTACAGAAATACACAGGAAGATGGAGTCAGTGTTTCAGGAAGTCTGTCAAAAAAATTGGTGTTTGCAGTTTAAGTGTGCCCATTCCCAAGTTGCTGATCTGCCAAGATCAGGATGACTGTCCTCAGAGTGTAATGATGAAAATGCTGCAAAAGTGAAGAAATTCATAGACCAGGATATGAAAATGACAACTGCAGAGATATCGGGTTCAGCAAAACTGAGTAAGAGTACAGTTTTTACAATTTTACACAACAGATTGAACATGAGAAAAGTGTGTGCCCCACGCCTGCTGACATGTGAACAGAAACAAACACGGGTTGATTGCTGTGGCCAGTTGCTCAACATGTGGCGGTCGAAAAACATGTTGACGACCATGGTGACGGTAGATGAGACTTGGATTCACCATTATGACCCAGAATCCAAAATTGCCAGCATGCAGTGGAAAACCCCGGGTTTGCCAACACATGTCAAGCCAAGAGCAGAAAAAACTGCAAGAAAAGTGTTGCTGACTTTTTTGGGACGTCAAAGTTGTCATACTGAAAGATTACATGCTTCATGGCAACACGGTTAATGGGCAGTACTATGCAGATCTCCTTATCAAACTAAGAAAGGCTGTGACCAGAAAACGCAAATTCTGCCTTTGCTTCAAGACAACGCGCCCTCCCATAAAGCACGATTTGAATATTGAAATTCTTCCACACCCACCATATTCTCCAGATTTGGCTGCATCAGACTTTTTTCTTTTCCCAAATCTTAAAAAACAGCTGAAAGGAAATCGTCTTGACAGTGACGAAGATGTTATACTGGCTTGTGATAACTGGTTTATTTTAAAAAATTGGTTGTTTTATTCTGAAGGTTTTTTCAAGGTCACGCAGAGATGGCAGAAATGCATAAATTCAGGTGGTGATTACATTGAGAAGGAATAAGCACTGTGCCAAATTTCAATTTTCTCCTCCTACTACTTCATGGTCAGGCTAAAGACTTATGAGAAGCCCTTTGTATATTACTGTAGATGTGTGAATTATAGGTCTTAATATATAGTAGGTCATGGCACAATAAAGTAGGGGTGAAAGTACACCTTGCTTAAAAATTTACAAAACATTTAAAAAATTATTTGGTACAAATTTCTGAGACTGAAAATCAATTGAGAAAAACATTCTGTTAAAAAGCAACATGATGAATCAATAGAAATATCACACTGAATGGACAAGAACTGGAGGTAGTTACACCGTTCAAGGTCACAGTAAGGGCAAGAACTACACAAGCAGCAGCACATAATAGTAGGTTGAAACCAATATGTAAGAATTAGTTAGTTAGTCGCGGTTCCAACTTCACATCAACAGGTCGTCCCCATTATGCTCCGGTCCTGTGCCAGTGAATATCACACAAAATGCCCCTCACTCAATCAATCAATCAATCAATCATGTGCCATGCCGGAAAGCGTGGGCGGTCATGATTCGCCATTTCACTCGATCACCAGTGTCGTGGATCAGCTCAGTGTTCCTGTCTCGTCCATGCCATGTGGCCAAGCCATCCAGGTATTTTCCTCTCGGTCTTCCTCTTGGTCTGTTCCCTTCAATCTTGCCAGTTGTCACTAAGTTCTCCAATCCATTTCTTCTCATAACATGTCCAAAAAATTTTGACTGTCTACGTCTAATTTCTCTAATCAGTTTACGTTGTTCATTTGTCTCCTGTAGTACTTGGTCATTGGTTTTTCTGTCTGTCCATGGTATTCTTTGCATTCTCCTCAGAAACCACATTTCTGCAGCCATCAGATGCTTTTCAGCTTGACTGTTCATTGTCCAAGTTTCACATCCATACAAAAGAACAGGCTCTATGTATCTCCTCAACACTCTTTTTCTCGTTTCAATTGACATCTTTTATTGGTCAGAATGTTTTTCATCTTGCTAAAGGCTACTTTCGCCATGGCGATTCTTGTTCTAATCTCTTCAAGGCATCTCCCATCAGATGTTATAACTGTTCCAAGATAATTGTACCGATTCACTTGTTGAAGAATATTTCCATTTACTTGTATATTACTTTGAGGCACTTCTTCCTTCCTACTGACAACCATAACCTGAGTCTTTTTACAATTTAGTTCTAACCCCAGCTGCTCACTGTGTACAACAACCGCATCTACTAATTGTTGCAGGTCCTGCGGATTGTCTGCAATTAATACTGTATCATCTGCATATCTAATGTTATTGATGTTTCGTCCTCCAATGCTGATTCCATTTATATCCTCTACATTTCTGAAAATATTTTCACTGTATAGGGAAAAAAGATCTGGAGACATTACATATCCCTGCCTAACACCTCTCTTAATTGGCTGATACTGTCCCACTTCATTATCAATCCTTATTGCAGCTTGTTGTTTCCAATATATGTTTTTTATAAGTCTAATGTCTTTCCCATCAATTTGTAGATCTGCTAGCATATCCACCATGCTGACATGTGTAACGCTATCAAAAGCCTTTGTATAGTCGATAAAGCAAAGATGTATATCCTTGTTTACTTCTATAGCACGTTCAATAACTATTCGCAGCATATACACAGCATTTACTGTACCCTTTCCTTCTACAAACCCGCATTGTTCTTCCCCTATTTCAGGTTGTATCTTCTTCCTCATTCTTTGCATGATAATTCTTAGCAAAATCTTTGTGATGTGACTCATTATACTAATTGTTCTGTGTTGCCCCTCACTGCCCAATGTGAAAAGTGAAACAGACAGGAGTCTTGACAAGCCAACAGCCTGAACAGGTACACTGTACATAATGCCCCCGCCAGAAGGCCAACACAAAAGTCCTCTATGATAAATATAGTTCATCGTCGATGAAATCGGCAGTCCCCAGAAAGACTTCATTGACCCGGGTTTTATTCCACAATGCTAGGCCTCTTTCCACAGGGCAACCCACCAAAAGTGCCACACAAAGCACAAATTCCGTAGCTCCAGCGACGACTCCCAGAAGTCTCCTGACAAATGCACTCATGAACCAAAAAGGCAAACCAGTCAATTCAGTGACAGCCGGCCATTGTTCTGAACATGCAGTTCACTGTGCAAACAACAGCGGACAGATGTGAAAGCATTCCACACGAATCTCACAGCGCACAGTGTCACACCACGCACGCACTCAGTAGCAGGGCGACGGAACCATGTACTACCACTCCAACATGAGGAAAATGCGAATGCAATCCGCAGCCACAAGAATAAACACACCAGAGGACTTAACGGTTCATTGCCTAACCACCATATTGGGGACCTGAAGTCAATATATGTAAGAATAAAAACACATAACTAAAAACCAGGATCAGATAAATGTAACAACACTGTTCATTTTTATAAATATGTATCAGTGTGAAACATGGACATTGAATACTGAACTAGATGTGAACGGATAGTATTCTTCACTTACATCCTGGAATTACCATTTACAGATCGTGCCTGTATGAAGAATATCATCTGACAATATGTGGTGGAAGGCACATACAAAGACCTCTTAACAATTCTAAAAACTGTTATTTATGGTTTGTTACAGGATGTTATATGAATATGCTATTCCTACGAATATTATCTTGAAGCTGCAGTAGTCCTTAAAAATTTGTTTTTTAACAAAAATCTTCGCTCGCTTTGAACTCAAGCAATCCACACACATAACACTACTTCTAGTGCACTGAAATGATTTTGTCTGTGGATTAGCATTCCCTATTATCAGTGTCCATCATTATCAGGCGAACCCACTCCGACTTCTGAGGTACTTGTAACTTATGTCCCCAAGTCAAAGATGTGAAGTCAACATTTTAGGCCAACTTACCGGTGTAGGGGTTGAACTCGTTACCTCAGCATCAGCCCACCGGAAGTTTAAGAGTGAGCGCTCGTAGCCATTCAGCCAAGCTAACCTCCACTGCAGTAGTGTTGTGGTTAGCATGCTCGCTTACTAGCCTGGTGGTCAAGTGTTCAAATCCCTGGTGCTTCAAGTCAACACCAGGAAATCCCCTGGCTATAAAGGCCACACTGTTCATTGAGTGCCGACTGGTCTAAACATATAAGGCCTGAATGATAGCCCAAACAGGCCTCAAAGCATGAAAAGGGGTTTGTTACATCCTTACTATTACTACTGTATAAATTTATTTTCATGAATAATATTACTGTAACTATTACTGTTACTTTGTTGCATATTCAGGATAAGATTTGACTACTGAGTATGTGTATAAATAACAACAGCTTGAATAAACTAATGATTACATTGTCGATTTCATCCTTCAATGATTAGTGAGGATATTCATCATCACACTCTGGACAAGTCCTCAGGTGCCAGACCTCACCCTTAACATCTCTGTCAGTGTATATCAATTGATGGCATTAGTTCTATGTTGATTAGTCAACTGTCTTGTGTCCTGGATGAAATGTTCATATTTGGCAGCTCCATGTTTCACTCCCATCTCCTTCACTCTGGACAAGGAAGCAGATCCCTTAACATTCTTCCTACTGGCATCAGAAAATTTTTGCTCTAGTTGGAAAGGTTCATTCGAAAGAAATTACGCATTCCAACCTTCGTGATCATGTTATTCCAAGTAGTACATTTCTTTGCCAGTATAGCAGTCTAGTTTCAAATTTCAAGAGGGATATTTTGTTGAGGGATAGCCTTGTAAAATGGCAACTGAGATTTCTATGGGAAGGACATGTGACTTAGTCTTTGGGAAGTCTATAATTTTACAATCTTTTGTCCATATCTCCCATAGGATTATCTTTACATTGGCTGAGCAAAATAGATGCCCTGTATGATACGAAGAGCTGGTAGGTATGACATGTATACCGAGACACACTACAGATTATATACCCCCAGCTTGAAAGGTTGGAGCGCATACAGAATGCTGCCTTGCGGTTAATACTGGGGTGCACAAAGGACACACCAATTATCTGCACGAGGCATATCCTGGCGCTACCTACAATGATGGACGCATAGGGTAGGTACTTTAGTAACATTTTCTAAATTGCTTTTTAATTATATAACCTCCATAGTTGGATACCTCTTGAAAAAACAAATCCAACGATACTTTATTCAAGTCTGTACGTCAATTGTAAGCTGAGATATTAATGTTTGTATGTCAGTTTATATTTAACATTGGCATATTGGTAACCCACTCTGGAAAGTGTGACAACAAAACATGCAAGCTAAGGGCAGATAACTGCCCTTTTTTGCGCTAAGGGGAATAACACATGCTTTTATTTTGAACGCAAAATTAAAATGAAAACCTCAAACTCTCTCTTCCTCCAGCCTCTTCCTCCACTCCTAAATACTAGAATGGATGGTGAATGCAAACGTGCATCATTATAATCTCGTCGCTCTGAATAGTCCATAAGAATATTAAATGAACATCGCTGTATTATGACACGGAAAACCGCTATATTCCCGCCATTGAAATTTAACATGACACATCTTAGCATACGATCTTAATAATTTCTGTTTGGGATGATCCCGCAGACTAAAATATTTGAAAATTTCACAGTACGCGTAAGAATGGATGCTCAATTTAATTATTCATACTAAATCAAGCAAGACGTCTATATAAAACAAGTACTATATATATCCTTAATATCGGGGAACAATAACAAGAAAACGTAAATCGCCATTTGAAACATCGCCGGCAACGTTCGGTAACTAAAAATGTAGTCCTTCAGGCCAAATGGTACCTGAGAGTTGCCGCAGACAGAGATCACCCGCTGCATGCAGCAGTGGATATGATAAAGGGTCAGAATAAGACGAGGCAAGTCCTAGATGGCACAGGCAGAACTTTTTATAAGTCAGGTGTGTGATCTAGAGACCATCAATCGTGAAAGAGAGTGGGTTGAAGTTCCGGAAGACATGACGGACTGGCACAATGTAATAATAACACTGGGTCATGAGTGCAGAGAATGGGTAGCGGGCAGCACTGAGTTTGAAGTGCAACAGCTGATCCAGAGCAACACACATCAAGGTGACATAGTCATCTATACTGATGGGTCAGTGGGAGAAATAGACGTAGTGGCTGGGGCTTTATTGCAAAGGCTAATGGGTGAGTCTTGAAAAAGGAGAGCCTGGCATATGAGACTACGACCGCCAGCATGAGAATGGAGGTGGAGGCAGTAACAGCAGCATTCTGGTGGCGAGAGGAGACTACTGCAACACACATTGTGTTCATTACGGATTCAAAGAGTATGCTTAGCAAGGTGGAGAAAGGAATGTTTCGTGTGGAATGGCTCTCGTCGCTTCAGAGGTCACAGACTGTGAGAATTGTATGGATATTTTGCCCTGGCCATGCGGGTGCACGGGGGAAAGAACAGGCTGATAGGCTAGCAGGGAATGCATCTCTTGGTGGTATTTTGCCTATAGACAAGGGGGAGGTGGTCGGGCGCTTGTGGGACCCGGTGGAGAAGGCGGAGGAACACATTGAGAACCCATATGTGGAAAGAATGAGATTGCGGGGGATCGGCAGGGGTTCTGGAAGAATCTCAAAACTGAGAGGGAAGACCAGGATAACTTTTAATCAGATAGCGGTGGGAACGATTAGTAGTATGACTCTTCACTGGTTGTTGAATGAGGGGAATGAGCACGTATGGGAATGTCCTGAGTGCAGTGATGTCGGTTCTTAACTCAACTCAACTATGGTGGGAAGTGTGTCCAGGTGGTCAAGAGCTGGTAGGGCCTCTATGGCATTGAGGGCATCATCCGCTAGTTTGGTCTCACTTGAGTAAAGCTCCAAATTGTGTTCTACCCATCTATCCATCAGCTGTTTCTTATCAGTGATGATTTCTCCAGTCAAGGTTTTCAATGGTGCACGTCTTTTGATCATTGGACCACAGGCTTTCTTTATACCTTCATACATACTTCTGATGTTTCCCTTATCACATTCATTTTGAATGGACTCACATAACTTGATCCAATAATTATTTGCACACTGCCTGGCAGCCTTTTTCACATCCTTCCTAGCTTGCTTCAGCTCACTGAGAGTGTTACACGTTGTTCTTTCCTGGTTTCTTAAGAGAGCTATCTTCTTTTTATCAATCAAGGGCTGAAATGTCTGGCTGTTTGCCGCAAACCAGTCCTGCCTCTTATGATCCACAGTGCCATAAACCCAAAACGCTATTTTATAAAGAGATTCCTTAAGTTTACCCCACTTTTCACTTACTGTACAATTTTCTGATGTATCAGTGAAAGCATCTTCAAGTTGCTGTTGGAACTCAAAGCACTCATCTTGATCGTGGGTGTTAATAATATTAATCCTGGGGCTAGATTTGTGTTTAGCTGTGTAGATTCTCTTTAGTCTCAATCTAATCCTTGCAAAATCAAAGAATGATCCGTATCACAGTCAGCACTGTGATAAATTCAAGTTAATGAAGTTTGGTTCAGTTATTGTCTCCGTGTGATGATGAAGTCCAGCTGATGCCAATAGCCGGATCTTGGATGTTCCCATGTGACCTTATGCAGCTGTATTGTTTTAAAAAAAGAAGTTTGTAATACATAGGTCATTTCTGGTGCAATGCTCCAGTAGCCTTTGCCCATTTTTATTCATGCAACCGATGTTGTATTTTTCAAGGCACACTGGTCATGAATTCAAGTCCTTGCCCACACGAGCATTGAAAACACCGAGCATATAAATGCAGACGGATTTTGGAACTGCCTTGATCACAGAGTCTAACTCCTCATAGGACGAATCCTTCATATCATCAGGGTAGTGAGAGTCGGTGCATATGCAGTGATATTGGTGCAAAGCCACAAGAGGTTGCGAAGTGCAGGGATAATAGTCTTTCATTACCTCCAGCTGGAATTTCAATCATTCCCAGTAGCGAATTCTTCACTGCAAAGCCCACACAATGGTGCCTTTTTTCTGCCTGCTCGCTACTCTTCCAAAAAAGGTGTAATTGTTTTTCCTGAGTAACCCATTCTCAGCAAGGCAAGTCTCCTGCAGGCCAGCAATATCAATGTTAAGACGACTGAGTTCGGCATCAATCACAGCCGTTTTTCTCACATCGTCAATATTCGTCAGGTCAGTGGAAAATCCTGGACACATGGTTCTTATGTTCCAGGTTGCAAGCCGTAGCTTGAGGTTTCTATGTTTCTTTTTAGTAGTACCTGGTGCATTGGTTTTACAGCATGCAATTCAGATTTTGTCCTAGCCCCAAGCACCCATTGAAGCAGGCAGGCTGTGGCGGATCAGCACCCAATTGGCCGGGGCTGCCCAGCTTGAGGCGGAGCGGTAGCTGATCAGTGACACCTGTAGGTGTCTCCCACCGTCAGAGGCAACCCCTGGCGCCCCATGTCTATGCCAATTGACAAGGACTTATAACCCGTTAATGCCACCTCCCGCTTTGATTCCAAGACCAGGGATGGAGTTATACCTCTCCATAGCACAAAGCCTGGGCTAAAATATAGAGACCATGTGTTGCCCATGAAGCATGATCCCTCTCTCGGTCTGAATAGTTCACTCCAGAGGAATGGTAACACCAATACATCTGGAACAAGAAAAACTGCAGAAGCTGCCGGATCAGCAAAGCAATGCTCTTACTGTCCGCATGTCGGAGCTTCGATCCTAAACCAGCTGCCAACCAAGGCTTAGGGCCTGGTCTGCCCTGCCATGACATTTTGTCTTTAGGTTGCATTTCTTCGCACCAGGATAAGGATTGTACCCTCCCCATTGTGCTCTTCCGCCCAAAGCCGTTGGCACAATGTGAGGTATCGGGTTTGGTAAGCGCCACCCAACGTTCGGCGCTAACAGAAAGCAGGTAGTACCGTCTGCTGTCATTACAGTATCTCAGACATATATGAATAAGACCTGACATAGTTAAACTGACAGATCACAACTATAAATAAGTACCTAGCATTAAACTGACAGATCAGAACTATAAATAAGTACCTAGCGTTAAACTGACAGATCACAACTATACATAAGTACCAAGCAATAAACTGACAGATCGCAACTATACAGAAGTACCAAGCATTAAACTGACAGATCACAACAATACATAAGTACCTAGCGTTAAATTGACAGATCACAACTATACATAAGTACCTAGCATTAAACTGACAGATCACAACTATACATAAGTATCTAGCGTTAAACTGACAGATCACAACAATACATAAGTACCTAGCGTTAAACTGACAGATCACAACTATACATAAGGACCATATATATGTCTTCTTCTTCAGCGTTCTGAGACATTGAGATTCTTTGCTGCAGATACAATCCGTCTTCATTCGTCTCTCTAGTTGACCTTCTCTTGCCAGTCGTTGATTCCAAGTGTTTGTAGGTCTGTATATACATTATCTCTCCACCGTCTTGGTCTACCTCGGGATCTACGGTCATTTATTTCCTGAATGTAAGCGAGTTTTGTTTCCCTATTATCTTCCATTCTTTCTATATGCCCCAGAGAGAGAGAGAGAGAGAGAGAGAGAGAGAGAGAGAGAGAGAGAGAGAGAGAGAGAGATGGGGAGGAGGTGGAGGAAGCATCAGAAGAGGTTACTAGGAGGAAGCAGCAGCAGAAGAAGCAGAAAGGAGCAGAAGCAGTAATATCCTTTAGCACAGGAAATGTCTCACCCCACATCCAACCATTTCAGCTCTCCATTTATTCTTAACAAAGAAAGTAAAAGGGAGTAGGAGAAGAAGAGAACGGAGAAGACAACGAGGAGGAAGAGAGTTAGCAGGAGGAGGAAGAAGAATAAGAAGAAAGAAGACTCAGAGGAGAAAGAGGAGAAAGAAGATGAGGAGGAGGAAGAAGATGAGGAGGAGGAAGAAGATGAGGAGGAGGAAAAAGATGAGGAGGAGGAAGAAAACGAGGAGGAGAAAGAAGAAAAGGAGGAGGAAGAAGAAGAGGATGATCAGGATAAAGAGGAAGTGAAGGACTGGAATAGTAGTAGGAAGACAAGAAGAAAGATGAAGAAGACTAGTTGGTAGAGAAAAGGAGGAGGAGAAGGAAGAAGTAGGAGACAGAAGGGGAGGAAGACGAGGAGCAAGAGGGTTAGGAGGAGGAAGCAGCAAAATAAGAAGAAAAAAACGAGGAGGAAGACGACAAAGAAGAAGCCGAGGATGAAGAGGAAGAGCAGGAAGAAGGAGGAACTTAAGTAGGAAGAGAAAGAATAGGAGGAGGAGGAAGAAACCCAGGAGGAAGATGAGGAGCAAGCAGTAACAGAAGAAGCCAGAGAGGAAGAGGAAGCCAAAGAGAAAAAGGAAGAGTAGGAGGAGGAAGAAGAGGCACATAACCATTTTTTATGGTTTTCATTTGAAACTTGCCATACCAAGCTGTTATGACCACAAATGCCTATCAGAAAGAAAGAGAGAGAGAGAGAGAGAGAGAGAGAGAGAGAGAGAGAGAGAGAGAGAGAGAGAGAGAGAGAGAGAGAGAGAGAGAGAGAGAGAGAGAGAGAGAGAGAGAGAGAGAGAGAGAGTGAGATCAGCAGCAGAAGAAGTAGAGCACTACTTAAAATAATAAGCATCATTTTTAATTTTTTAAGACTGGAAGTAGTTATGTCCCTTACCATGGGAAATATGAAATTTGAGGAGCCAGAAAATGATGTATTCTAGTGACATGACATGATAGCATATAAGAAAAGAAATGAGAAGCGGCTCCTCATTTGGGGGGTCGAAAACAACATATACTACTACCATGCATGGCAAAGATCCCACTTTCAGCGTACACTGTTGTGTACATTTGCTGATCCCACGTGGCCATCAATCCTTTCATAGATGCTCTAGTGAACACGAGAATAAATGTTCAATGGAAAAATGCCCTTCAATACCTAAAGTCTGTCACAGTGAACAATCGCCTCCAGCAACCTTGTAGTCAGTCCCAGTAGAATACTTATGGCCAACATACAAATCTGTGATCACAGCAGGTACTGCTTGCTATATGAGTATGAAAGGCTACAGATTTTATAGATACTAAGTGGATGCTGCATGAGATGAAGTGACCAATTTGTTTTCTAACTGCAATTCTCTTAACAAGGTTGGAGTGTGATTGTAGAAGTGAAGTGATGCCATAACTTGTGTGTGGACAAGTCAAAACTGTTAAAACATGCAACTTCCTAGCTGGGTGATTCTGTTACATACCAGTGCACCAATATAACAAACAACTAGACTAACATGTGCAAATCCCCGCATTGATGGAGTTGTTATTTGCATGTCCAATGAATGGCTTACACAGAAATTATTCCTTGGTGAGATTAACTCAGGCAAGTGACCTCGTGTTGGTCTGAAAAAGTGATCCAAAGACACAATGAAAACCTCCACAAAGAACTGTGGCAATGACCTTGACAGCTGTAAAGCATTGATGTTGATTGTTCAGCATGATGTAGGAAAACGTCTACTGGCATGGTGACTTTGGAGCTGTTTAGAATTAAGGAAGCTACATAGAGGCTGTTATGTGAAAATGAAAAAAAAATAAAAAATTAAGAGGCCTCCATCTAAACACAGAAGCCCTAAACTAAACATTGCACGACTTTTTGCCTGGCATAATTCGCAGCATCTCGGCAGGTGCATATTGCAGTCATAAGTTGAAAAAAAGTGAAAAACGAATAATAATTTGGCTGAAATACTAAATACATAGTCACTGATATAGTTCAAATGTGGAGTATATCTCCAAGGTAGTTTATAGTGTAAAAGGAGGTCCTTCTGTTTGCTGGAATTACGTAATTGATAATGCTTCAATATATTTGAGCAATTGGTTATTGTTTGTCGAATACAGTATATGAAATACCAACCAACCATTCATCCATCCAACCAACCAACAATCCAAATAACCAACCATTCAACCGATTGATCATCCAACCAACCAATCAACTAAAAAGCCCCCTACCCATTCAAATAAAATTCCATCACACCCAACATCCTTCACAACCAACAAATTAACCAACCATCCATCTAACTAAACAACCACCCATCCATTCAATCCATCAACCATCCAACTAACTATCCAAACATCTATCTAACCAACCATCCATCCAAGCAATTTTAAAATAACAGTTGCAAGCAAGCAGGCAACCAAACAACATTTTAAAATAACAGTTGTAAGACAAAGGAGGAGTTAAATAAGTAAGTAAACACCATCACTTAATTTCCTGAAACTTCAACCCCTCCTTAGAAACTGGAAAAGGTACTTACAAATTTAACTTCCCTTTAACTGAAGCTATAACTGGACATAAAACTTCCTGTATACGAAAAACCACCAAACGGGATGCTGATGGAAACAATGATACAGAAATATTATTATTAATAGGTGAGTACACTGGGGTCTCCATGGCAAAGTGGTTAAGCCACCTGCCTCACACTCCGAGACTCACATTTCCAGACTCAACACTGGGTTCATGAGTGCAATTTTCTTGGAGAATCCTGGTGGTCATAGTTGGGGCTACTCTGTGGCACTTTCAGCAGACCGTTCCACAGAGAAATAGAAACTCTTATCTTTATTAATAGCTGATTTCTGTGGTAAGTTATTTTATGCATGAATACAAAACAGCTTCTGTTTAATACAATTGTTGTACCAACATTGTGCAACCACGACCAGAATTGGACAATGACAGCAAGACAGAAAGACGAATGGTGAAAAAAAAGAGATGCCCTACCCAGGAAGATTACCAAATGTGACAAGAAGAGGCAGGATAAAACATTATAAAATTAGAAGGCAATTGGGTACAATATTAGCAATGGATGTTAACAAACAGCGAGTAAGTTGCTTTGGTCATGTAACAAGTCTATCCCTAAACAGCCTGCCTCAAATAGCATTGACATTTGGATACCATGAATATAAAGCAAGAGGCTGCAACCATCTTTCTTGTCTCCTGCGGGAGGAAGTTAGTTTTCTTCGTCTGATCTTGCTTATGGCGTCTTGACCAGTGTTGTCGTACGGGAAGGCATTTGTCTTGTTTCATCGACTCATGGCCCTGTCTTTCTTGATCAGGATGACACAAGTGTAGTGGTCACTATCGTGGTATCCTAGTGTGCCCCACCGGCACCTTGGTGCGATGGTGGACGACACCCGTTAGTATATGTTTAGAAACTGGCTAATGGTTGTACCACAAAAGTCCAACATTGTTTAGAAACTGTCTATTTGTTTAGAAATATACCAATATATTAGAAATTAGAAATATAGAAAATATTAGAAATATTAGAAATATACCAATATTAGACTGTCGTGGTATAACCATTTGATAGTTTCTAAACAATGTTAGACTTTTGTGGTACAACCATTAGACAGTTTCCAAACAATGTTAGACTGTTGTGGTACAACCATTAGACAGTTTCTAAACAAATAGACAGTTTCTAAACAATGTTGGACTTTTGTGGTACAACCATTAGCCAATTTCTAAACAATGTTAGACTTTTGTGGTACAACCATTAGACAGTTTCTAAACAATGTTAGACTTTTGTGGTACAACCATTAGACAGTTTCTAAACAATGTTAGACTTTTGTGGTACAACCATTAGACAGTTTCTAACCAATGTTAGACTGTCATGGTACAACCATTAGCCAGTTTCTAAATAATGTTAGAATATTCTGGTACAACCATTAGCCAGTGTGCTGTAAATTGCAGGGCTTATTACGTTTAATTCAGCCAAATGGATTAATCTGGTCTACATCTCTTCAGCTTTGCAGTTATGTACTTAAGAAGCAATGGAATGTAAAGTAAAGGACACTTTTCACACGCCTTGAGGTGTATGGGCTTATGGTACATTCAGTTCAGCCCAGTAAAATGGAAACCAAGAACTGTCTTTGGAAAAAAAGATGGCCAGTGAGATAGTGATTACATCTCTTCTTGAGCACCGATTGGTCTATAAAATATTGGGCTAGCACCATCAACCTACATCACCTCCAGGTGTAACAAAGGTTCCTTGACCTTGCTTGTATTCATCAAAACAGATGGTTTGTTTTTTGTTATGCAATGTCGCTGTGGTGAGGAGTTATGAATGTGATTTGCAATCCCACATACCGTGTTCGAAATACAATCGCAGGAGATTTGAAAGCAGACCATCTTGTGCCAAAAAAACTGTCATTTTACTGCCTGTAGTACCTTGCAGTGTAAGGGGGGGGGGGGGTTCCTTGAGCCTAAGGAATTAAGGCCACCAGGCTAGTACAGTCACCGCGAACTGTGCAGGATTTTCTTTTTGCCCCCGACAGAAAAAAATCCACACCTTACCGAGGATTTGAACCCGGGTTGCCCTACGGAGAACCTGGTGTTCTTAGCCACTTGGCCAGCCACTCCTCTAAACATGTCTACAATACGTGGTGTTCCCAAGCAGTCACCCATCTAAGTACTAACCACGCCCGACGTTGCTTGACTTGGTGATTGGACAAGAACCATTATTTTCTAACGTGGTATGGCCGTAGACACCATCTTGTGCATGTTTTTAATATAATGACATGAAATGAGCATTGGTCGTTCAGAAAGCAATGGCAAACTACTGAATGCAAACTTGCTTAGTAAATCACAAACAGCCAAAAATTGCTGGGGTTGACCGTGACACCCTGTAAAGGACATGCAACAATATTTTTTTGTTTTTTAAATGTTATCACGGTTTATGAGGAGTGTTGCAATATGGTAAGAACAACTGATGGACTCATAGACACATTGACAACAAAAACAGGTGTAAGTGTGGGCTTTTAGCTTTCACCATCCTTGTCAATGTACATGACAGATACTAAACAGTTTCACATCAAAGGATGTCAGGACCATCAGTATCAGAAATGATTGACAGTACACGAGACAGTAGGTTGTTTTAAAAAGACATGATGATCAATGCCTCATCATCATCATCATGTGCCATGCTGTTAAGCATGGGCAGTCATATTTCACCATCTCACACGATCACCAGTGTCATGGATCAGCTCTGTGTTCTTGCCTCGACAATGCCATGTGGTCAAGCCATCCAGATATTTACTTCTATGCCTTCCCTTTGATCTATTCCCCTCAATCTTGCCAGTTGTTACCAAGTTTTCTAATTTAATTCTTTTCATATAACATGCCCACAATTTTTATTTACTATCGGTGTCTAATATCTCCAAGCAGTTTACAGTTTTCATTTGCTTCTTGTAGGAGTTGTTCATTGTTGTTTCTGTCTGTCCATGGTATTCTTTGTATTTTCCTCAGAAACTGCATTTCCACTACCATTAGATGTTTTTTAGCTTATCTTGACATCTGTTCACTGGTTAGTATGTTTTACATCTTACAAAAGCCTCCTTTGAAATATAGCAAGGACTATAAGATGAAGAAGACTAACTACAATTTTAAATTGTTTATTCATTATTTTATCAGTGAGAAACATCTTATTTTCAGGATAGCCATGGCAGGGCTGCGAATGTTTGAGTCTCCACATAAATCTACAGAATCTTCACAGACAGTGGTGTGCAACTGTAACTGAACACAAGTACACATATACACTAAACAACTGACAAAAACAAAGTATGTATTAGACAAACAAGGACTAGTATAACTACAACCATGTGTTCAGAAAATAAGACAGAACTATCTGATGAATTACGGACAGTTCATGCTGCCTGCTCTCTTACTTTAGCTGTCTTTGGCACTCTGGGCAATGCTGCGTCTGTGACTTTGATTTGCAAGGCCAGGCTATACAAGGCTGCCCCAATGATGATACTACTCATAGATTTGTGTGTAGCCAATGCACTGAGCACTGGAGTTATCCTGCCCATCATTTCTGCCACCAGCTTCTACCGCCAGTGGATATTTGGGGATATATTTTGTAGAGCATTTGGCTACCTTATTTATGTGGCCTTAACTGCTGAATGTTTGATTCTCACCAACTTGACCATGTGCCAGTACCTGATGATTGTTCACCGCGTGTCCATCAAAGAAATCATTCTAAACCGCCACAAACACCTCCGCCTGTTTGCCTTGGTAGGTCTGCCATGGGTCATAACAATACTTGCCTTTCTTGTCCCACTCACTGAAACTTGGGATACATTTGGATATGAATACAAAATAGGCTACTGTACTTTAATCAAGACTGACAGTGGTATTGGTTACAAAGCCATAGCCTCCATTGCTTTGATCTGTATTACGACAATTGTGCCCTTCTACTGCTACTCCGCCATATTGTACATTCACATCAAATCCCACAGAAATGTTCAGCGTGGACAACAAATACAAACTCCAATATTTCAAGGCCGCACAACGAGAGTACTGCTCATGATCTCAGCGATCCTGATCAACTACCTCATCACTTATCTCCCCTTTCTGGCATCAAATGTTGTTGATCCGTGCCGGAAGCGAACTTCCTTACCAGTGTACACAGCTCTTATCTACGTATCCTGGTCTCACGCGGCCATCAATCCTATCATATATGCTCTAATGCACAGGAGAATCAGAGTTCTATGGCACAATATGTTACGTTCATTTCCATCTACCATATGCCACAAGTTCTTTTCAGGAAATACTTAGGAACAGTTCAGGGCGGCAACAAAATGAAAACAATAAAGGCAAAAGAAACAGCACAGTATATATTACTGTAGATGTGTGAAGTTTAGGTCTTAATATATACCAGGTCATAGCATAATGAAGTAGGTTTAGGTCACCTTCCTTCCAAATGTACGAAAAATTCTGAAAATTATTTGGTACCAATTTCTGAGACTGAAAATCAATTCAGAAAAAAAATACCTGTTAAAAAAATAACAAACGATGAATCAAAAGATACATTACAATGAATGGACAAGAACTGAAGACTGTTACACCATTCAAGAGCACATTAAGGGTAAGAACAGCACAAAAAGCAGCAAATAGTAGGCTGAAACCAATATGGAAGAATAAAAACAAGTAACTACAAACCAGGATCAGATTACTGGCACAACACTGTTCATTTCTATAAATCTGTATGTGTGTGAAACATGGACATTCAAAACTGAACTAGATGTAAACAGATAATATTCTTCACACACATCCTGGGATTACCATATACAGATCATGCCTGCATGAAGAATATCATCAGACAATATGAGGTGGCAGGCACATACAAAGACCTCTTAACAATTCTAAAAACAGTTTTTTATGGTTTGTTACAGGATGTTACATGAATATGCCATTCCTACAAATATTATCTAGAAGTGCAGTAGTTTTTAAAAATGCTGTCTATTTTTAAATGTTCGCTCGCTTTGAACTCAAGCATAGTTCATATACAAGTTACTACTTCTAGTGCACTAGACTGATATTTGAGTGTGGATTAACTTTCCCTATTACCAGTGTTCCTTGTTATCAGGCGAACCCACTCCGACTTCTGAGGTACTTGTAACTTATGTCCCCAAGTCAAGGATGAGAAATAAACATGTTAGGTGTAGGGATTGAACTCACTACCTCAGCATCAGCACACTGGAAGTTTAAGAGTGAGTGCCCATATCCATTCAGCCAAGCTAACCTCCACTGCAGTAGTATTGTGGTTAGCGTGTTTGCTAGCTCGCCTGGTGGTCAGATGTTCAAATACCTTGTGCACCTGGGAAGGTTAACCCAGTCAACAAACACCCACACAAGTCGGAAGTGTCAGCTTAACGGCGCATAAATGGCACAACGCAATCACGTCCAAAAAAAAACAAAACTCTCAGGATGAAAGCAGAAGAAGAAGAAGAAGAAGAAGAAGAAGAAGAAGAAGAATAAGAAGAAAAAGAAGAAGAAGAAGAAGAAGAAGAGGAAAATACCATGTGCCTCAAGTCACCACCAGGAAATCTCCTGGTAGTAAAGGTGACCTCACTGCTCATTGAGTGCCTACTGGTCTAAATACACAGGGCTTGAATGATCATATGAATAGGCCTCAAAGCATTAAAAGGGGTTTGTTACATCCTTACTATTGTTACTGTATACATTTATTTTCTTTACTAATATTACTGTAACTATTATTGTTACTTTATTGTTTATTCCTGTTTATAAGCAGGATCAAATGTTTTTTTACTGAGTATGTGTGTGTGTGTAAATAACCATAGCTTGAATAAACTAATGATTGTATTGTTCATTTCATCCTTCAATGAATAGTGAGGAACATCATCATCGCACTCTGGACAGGTCGACAGGTTCCACGATCTCCCCATTAAAATCTCTGCCAGCGTATATCAACTGATGGCACCAGTTCTGTGCTGGTTGTCTTGTGTCCCTGATGAAATGTTCATGTCTGGCAGCTCCACTCTTCACTCTGGACAAGGAAGCAGATTTTCTAGCGTCCTTCCTACTGGCATCAGAAAAGTCCTGCTCAAGTTGGAAAGGGTCGTTCAAAGGAAATCATACATTCCATCCTTTGCGATCATTTTTATTCCAAAGAGTATATTTTCTTTGCCAGCTTAGCAGTCCAGTTTCAAATTTCAAGTGCAGAGGGATATGTTGTTTAGGGATATACCTTGTAAAATGGGCAACTGAGATTTCTATGGGAAGGACAGGTGACTTAGTCTTTGGGAAGTCCTATAATTTTACATTCCTTTGTCCATATCTCCCATGGGATTGCCTTTACATAGGCTGAGCAAACTAGCTGCCCTGTATGGTATATGATCAAGGGAAATAACCATGCTCTTCACGCACGTAATTAACCAACACACCGATTGTCTGTGATGAAGATGAGACAAGGGAAATAACTATGCTGCTTCTTGCACGTAATTAACTGACACAGTGATTGACCATGATAAAGATGGGACAAGGGAAATAACTGTTGAAAACCTCCCATGTCGTTACTGGGCAGACTACAAGCACTGATTTATTTACACACAATGAAGATAATGGTAAACTGTTTCTGTTTTACACATGATGGGAAACAATTAAGCTGATAATCATCAGTGCCTTGCTGACGGGCATGGGTGACCATGTTTCTCCACATCTTGCGATCTCCAACAGCATGCATAAATCTGTGTGTTGACACCTTTCTGTGCCATAACCCAAGGCTCTCAAGTATCTGCTTTCTTTATCCCTCTTTACATAAACACAGGAAGCTATCTATATTGTAAGATATGTACTGTATGTTGTTTCCATTCACTCTCCTCCCTATAATTTCCATTGTGAAGTCTGAAGTCCATGTAAGGTATGTACATGTGTTGCTGATTATTGTGTCTGCACAGGATCTTAACATTACTTTGTGTTTCATTGTAACATTCATATCCTGCTGCAGATAAGATCTTTGTTATGAGGTCTTCAGTTGCAAGCCCCTACTTCAAATTACATTTTGCAATGTATCTTTCACAACTACCCCACTTGACAAGCTGTCTCAGTCAGGATGTCTTTATTGTGATGTATGAATGTGGCACTTGTGCTGGACATCAGCTCTGTCTATCATCATTAAGTGTTTGGGCTGTCATTGTCTCACAATGTTACTAACAAGGAAGGATAACTTATGTGTGTTCTTGTCAGTTTGCAGCTGGAACATGGCAGATATACATTGAAATAATTGTAATACCTGCTAGCCAGAGAGAAATGTAAGTGGACATATTTTTAGTTTTACACATTACACTGTGTACTTTCATGTCTTAATATCCCCCATGTTTTAGTATCCTCCATGTCTTAATATTTTATTTGTCTTATCATTTTCAGAGTCTTAACATACTCCACGTCTCTTTCATGTCTGAACAGCTTCCATGTCTTCACAACCCCCATGTCTTAATATCCTCCATGTCTTAACATCTCCCATGTCTTAACAACCCCATATTTTACATTCTTCCATGTCTTAACAACCCCCATGTCTTAACAACCCCATATTTTACATTCTTCCATGTCTTAACAACCCCCATGTCTTAACATCCTCCATGTCTTAACATCTTCCATGTCTTAACATCTTACTAGCACTTGAGCCTCTCAGTGACTGATTATGGACTAGGACTGCTCACTGTCTCCAGAGACACCCCAGTAGTGTGTATGCATTACATCCTTGGTTTGCTGACTGTTGCAGGTAGGCTCAAGGTGATGCTGGTGAAGACATACCTCAGAGTAGTGCTGACACAGATCACCCATTGCATGAGGCGATGGACGCAGTTAAGGGTCAGCGACTGATAAGAGGGAAATCATGGATGGCTCAGTTGGAGGATACGATCAGACACGTGTGCATCTTGGAGAACATTAGGTAAGGAGAGGAGTGGGTCAGAGTGTCTGCGGAGCAGTCAGACTTGTGCAGAGTCATAATCAAATTGAGCCGGGAGTGCAGGGAGTGGCCAGCAGGGGCCATGGAAGTGGAAATTCAGCAACTAATTCAGGATACTGCTCGCTCAGGTGATGTGATCATCTACACAGATGATTTGGTGTCAAGAGGTAGGAGAAGTGCCTGGGGGTTCATAGTAAAAGCTAATGGTCGACGGTTGGTGCAGGAAAGCCTGGCATATGATACCACAACATCTAGCTTTAGAATGGAGATGGAGGCGGTCACTGCAGCTCTCCGCTGGATGGAGGATACGATACACACACACATCGTGATTGTAACCGACTCAGAAAACATGCTGAGGAAGGTGAGGACAGGAATGCTTCGTGCAGAGTGGCTTGCCTCGCTTCAGAGGACACGGGTGGCAAGCATCGCCTGGATCTTTTCTCCGGGGCATGCCGGTGTGCTGGGGAATGAACAGGCAGACAGATTGGCTGGCTCTGCAAAACTTGGTGGAATATTGATGCATGACAAGGCAGACATGGTTGTGGCCATTGTGGGAGCACATGCACACCTCGGAGGAGCAAATGGATCACCATGGTCTGGCAAGAGTGAGGCAGCGTGGAGTGACGAGGGATTCTGGCCGATGCTTGACGCTTGCGAGATGGACATATAATCAGACTGCCACTGGCACTATTGGTGTTGGAACTCTTCACTGGCTGCTGAGGATGGGGACGGAGCGCCTATGGGAATGCCCCAAATGCTGTGATGTCGGTTCTTAAATCAATCAATCAATCAACCTCCCATGTCTTAACATTTCCCATGTCTTAATATCCTCAATGTCTTTTGGTCTTCCTCTATCCCTTCACCCTGTAGATTCCACATAAAGGCCTTTCTAGTTAAACTAATTCTAAGGTTGTCTCAATGTATGTCCCATTCAGTACCAGCGTTTTTTCTCCACCTCTTGGTTCGCTGGTATCTGCCTAGTTCTGCCCATAATCTCCCCATTGGTGATTCTGTCATACCATCTTGGTTGTCCATTTTGCACAGGCACCAATTAATAAATGTTAACAGTTTTTCTATAATTGTTTTAGTCTTTACTATTTTACTGATCCATTCAGTAGTACTAATTTAATGTTAGAAGTTTGTGCCAAGTTTAATTTCAGTTGATTTCCAGAAATTTCCTAGTGCAATAAAAGCTTGCCTTTTGCATTCTTATTTTGATATCTTTACCTGTTCCCCTATCTTTGGCTACATTGCTATTTCAACAGGTGTATGATTCCATCAATGTGTATGATTCCATCTATTGAAGTGAGGTTTCACCAAGGGAGATATATAGGAGTATAATTTGTTTGATTTATTCTCATTATTTTTGTCTTTAACCTATGAATTTTAAAACCAAACTGTTTTGTCCTCCCACCGAATTTTGTTTATTTATCTTGGATCTGTTTTCATGTGTGAGACAGGATAGTAATTCCATAAGCAAAGATCAGATCATCAAGCTGCATGTCAGAGAAGTTCACTCAATTCCATTTCTGGCAGTGCTTGTTGTTGCCTTCATAATCCAGTCTAGAGTCAGTAAGAATAATTGAGGTAACAAAAGGCATCCCTGTCTCACTCCTGTTCTTATTTCAAATGCCTCTGTTAGTTTTCCTTCATGGAAGACCTTGCATCTCATGTCATTATGTGGCCTTTATTAAGTAAACGATTTTCTATTTATGCTTTATCCATTTTCAAAGAGATTCCTCATCAATACTATTAAATTCCTTTCATAGTCCACAAATCCAATATAAGGTTGAGAGTTCAATTCCATGCTTTGCTCCAATATTATGTATAATAGGACTATCTGGTCATGTCATTATGTGGCCTTTATTAAGTAAACAATTTTCTATTTATGCTTTATCCATTTTCAAAGAGATTCCTCATCAATACTATTAAATTCCTTTCATAGTCCACAAATCCAATATAAGGTTGAGAGTTCAATTCCATGCTTTGCTCCAATATTATGTATAATAGGACTATCTGGTCATGTCATTATGTGGCCTTTATTAAGTAAACGATTTTCTATTTATGCTTTATCCATTTTCAAAGAGATTCCTCATCAATACTATTAAATTCCTTTCATAGTCCACAAATCCAATATAAGGTTGAGAGTTCAATTCCATGCTTTGCTCCAATATTATGTATAATAGGACTATCTGGTCAGCGCAGAATCTCTTTTGTCAACTACTTGGTTCGACATTAATTACAATTAGATATGTATTCAGATTTGTATTAGATACTGATTCTGATTTGATATTAATTCTGATTAGATATTGATTCTGGTTTGACATTAATTCTGGTGTAATATTGATTCTGGTTTGACATTAATTCTGGTGTAATATTGATTCTGGTTTGATATTAATTCTGACTAGACATTGATTCTAGTTTAATATTGATTCTGGTTTGATATTTCTTTTGGTTAGATACTGAGACTCTCTGCATTCACATTAATATTGCAGTCTAAAGCCATTTATAGTTGCCATTTATAGTTGTGAAGTATCATCATTACCTACTAACATGAATACAGTGGTACCCTGGGTTACAAATGTCTCAGGTCATGAACAATTCGGGTTACGAACAACAACTTCGAAAATTGTTTGTCTCGGGCAATGAACAGTGCCTCGGGTTATGAATGAAGGAGAGAGAGAGAGAGAGAGAGAGAGAGAGAGAGAGAGAGAGAGAGAGAGAGAGAGAGAGAGAGAGAGAGAGAGAGAGAGAGAGAGAGAGAGAGAGAGAGAGAGCAAGGTGTAACACTGGAGACAAATGATCGCATACAGTACAAACAAGGGCCACACAGTACTAACATCGCTTAGCGCTAGCCTAGTATTGAACGCGTGCGCAGCCTCGCTTTAATTGGCCTTACTACACAGCAGTAAAAGATTTCTTAGCAGTGGCACTGTGTTCAGTTTATCTCTTTCATTATTTTCCTTGTTAACCCCATCAATTATGAGTTCGAAGAAAGGTAGTGGTGCTGCTAGGAAGCAGAAACGTATAACAGTGGAGGTAAAGAAGGAAATAATTATGAAACATGAAAATGGCGTTCGTGTGTGTGACATCGCTAATGAGTACAGCATGGCAAAATCAACTATCTCCACCATCATAAAGAACTAAGAGTTACTCTAATCAGTTGATGTGGCTAAAGCGTAACTAAGCTGCAGAAGCAAAGACCTCAAATTTTAGAGAAAGTTGAAAATCTTCTCTTGATCTGGATCAATGAAAAGCAACTTGCAGGAGACAGTGTTAGTGAGGCAATAATATGTGAAAAAGCGAAGCTGTTGCATAGTGATTTATTGTCGAAATTGCTTGGTAGAAGTGCTGAGACTGACAATTTTAAAGACAGCAGAGGCTGGTTTGAAAAGTTCAAAAAAAGAAGTGCATTCGTAGTGTAATTAGGCACGGAGAGGCTGCAAGTTGTAATGAGAAAGAAGCAGAAGCGTTCAAGGTGAAATTTGATAAGATCAACAAAGAGGAAGACTATGTTCCACAACAAGTCTTTAATTGTGATGAAACAGGTCTCTTCTGGAAGAAAATGCCAAAGAGGAACTTTATCACCCAGGAAGGGAAAGCACTGCCGGGGCACAAACCAATAAAGGACAGGCTAACTCTGCTGTTCTGTGCCAATGCCAGTGGTAACTGCAAGATTACACCAATGTTGGAAGAGCAGTCGTCCGATGATGAGGAGCCAGTGACCATTTCAATTGCCAGGATTAAAGAAATTTGCAGCAAGCGGGCATATGTCAAAGATTTCATTGTGAACCATCATCCAAACAAACTTGTTGCTATTGTGAACCATCATCCAAACAAACTTGTTGCTAACAGGGCAGTAAACCTGATGAATGATAACGTGATGGCCCACTTCAGAAAGATTCTCCAGCAAAGGAAGCGACAAATTTCCATTGATAGTTTCTTGGTGCACAAAGATTACCAGTCAGCTGCCAAGAAACAGCAACAAGAAACTCCTAAAACTAATGATTCAGAATAGAAAAGAAAGTGACAAATTTCCCATAATCGTTTTCTTGGTAATAAAGATAGACTAAATCTTTTTTAAATTTTACATTTAATGTATTTGGTTGTTTTCATTCTCTTTGTTTAATACATGAAGAAAATGTATTCTTTGCGTTTTGTCATGTAAACGACTGGATGTTAATAAAAAAAAAAAGAACGATTCTTTCATCTTGAAACATATTGTCTCTATTTCATTGATTACAATGTTTCGGGTTACGAACCAGGTTCTGGAACAAATTAAGTTAGTAACCCAAGCTACCACTGTATATGCAGCTCAATTCACTTACGGAAGTAAAGAAGGTGGTCTGCTTGCATGATGACACAATTTCACCCACCTAGGTTGATTTTCTAGGCAAATTGACATTTAGTTGTCGGTCACTGCTTTCTGAACGAGAAGTCAAGGTCTTAAGTCCACATGACTGATACTTATGCCAAATATCTCACAGCAGAAGACCTTCAATGTCTCCACATCAGTGGTCATCAAACATGTTTGGACAGCTGTTCCTTTATTTTCTAGAAAACATCCCTAGTAGCCCCTCCATATAGACAACGATGTACATTCACACTGTCTTCACTGATTGAAACCCAAAACTACTAGTCAAATTCACATTTACTGAACTATCGACTTTATGAAGCAGTGCAACGCAACTCCCTAAATGATGATAAGAATGAAACCTGATCAACTAGCGATGAAAGATACAACCAAAGCCAAAACATCTGGCTAGCAAATCAGGCCCTGTAGTGCAAGATTTGGCTCCCCATACCCCTTCGCTTAACGGCAAATGTGGATTACAAGTGACACTATCCACTTGAGAGTTAGACAAACAAATGAACTTTATTTTCAAGGGGTTAAGAATTGGGCATACAGGCTCGCTTAACATTCTGCCCTTCTTATCTTTCTGTTCTCATACATTATTTCCTTCATACATCACTTATAAAGCTAATCTTAGACAACTATGACAACAGAAACAATATATGCATTATAAACACATGGAAAATGAGCAACAACTACTGCTTCATGACTCATTAAAACTAATTCTTGACATGGTAATTATAAACACTCAAGGTAGATGTATCAGACAACAGTTAGGAGGATGTTTATTATACTAATTGTTCTTTGAAATTCTTATTATATTTAAGGGGGAATATAGTCTGTACTGAGACTAATAGATTCAAACAGGTTGTGGTTGTTTGCATTGAGATTGGTGGTTTCTTTGATTTGTTGTGGAAGATTGATCCACAGCTGAAGTGCGGGGTATGTTAAGCTTGTTTTGTATAAGTCTATCCCACGCTTTGCGGGCACACTAGTGTACTTCATAGCGAACTGTGCTGGTTATGTCATGAGCACGGTCGGACACAGGTTTAATGCCTGGGCTCATCATCTGCAAAAGTGAGGGACAGACTGGCCACCTATTCCTCAGTGCATCCAGGCCTACAGAAAGTGAGGGGCAGACCAGCCACCTATTCTTAGGTGCATCCAGGCCTACAGAAAGTGAGGGACAGACTGGCCACCTATTCCTCAGTGCATCCAGGCCTACAGAAAGTGAGGGGCAGACCAGCCACCTATTCTTAGGTGCATCCAGGCCTACAGAAAGTGAGGGACAGACTGGCCACCTATTCCTCAGTGCATCCAGGCCTACAGAAAGTGAGGGGCAGACCAGCATCTATTCTTGTGTGCATCCAGGCCTACAGAAAGTGAGGGACAGACCAGACATCTTTTCTTAGGTGCATCCAGGCCTACAGAAAGTGAGGGACAGACTGGCCACCTATTCCTCAGTGCATCCAGGCCTACAGAAAGTGAGGGACAGACTGGCCACCTATTCCTCAGTGCATCCAGGCCTACAGAAAGTGAGGGACAGACTGGCCACCTATTCCTCAGTGCATCCAGGCCTACAGAAAGTGAGGGGCAGACTGGCCACCTATTCCTCAGTGCATCCAGGCCTACAGAAAGTGAGGGGCAGACCAGCCATCTATTCTTGTGTGCATCCAGGCCTACAGAAAGTGAGGGACAGACCAGATATCTATTCTTAGGTGCATCCAGGCCTACAGAAAGTGAGGGACAGACTGGCCACCTATTCCTCAGTGCATCCAGGCCTACAGAAAGTGAGGGACAGACCAGCCACCTATTCCTCAGTGCATCCAGGCCTACAGAAAGTGAGGGACAGACTGGCCACCTATTCCTCAGTGCATCCAGGCCTACAGAAAGTGAGGGACAGACTGGCCACCTATTCCTCAGTGCATCCAGGCCTACAGAAAGTGAGGGACAGACTGGCCACCTATTCCTCAGTGCATCCAGGCCTACAGAAAGTGAGGGGCAGACTGGCCACCTATTCCTCAGTGCATCCAGGCCTACAGAAAGTGAGGGGCAGACCAGCCATCTATTCTTGTGTGCATCCAGGCCTACAGAAAGTGAGGGACAGACCAGATATCTATTCTTAGGTGCATCCAGGCCTACAGAAAGTGAGGGACAGACTGGCCACCTATTCCTCAGTGCATCCAGGCCTACAGAAAGTGAGGGACAGACCAGCCACCTATTCCTCGGTACATCCAGGCCTACAGAAAGTGAGGGAGAGACCAGCCACCTATTCCTCGGTACATCCAGGCCTACAGAAAGTGAGGGAGAGACCAGCCATCTATTCCTTGGTACATCCAGGCCTACAGAAAGTGAGGGAGAGACCAGCCACCTATTCCTCGGTACATCCAGGCCTACAGAAAGTGAGGGAGAGACCAGCCACCTATTCCTCGGTGCACCCAGGCCTACCAAATGTGATGGCTCTATCTCATCACAGACTCATAGCAGGAAACTGTTGCGGGAAAGAATTGTCCCCCCTACCCTAGGCTTAGAGACATGTCATATGGCCCCCCTACCCTAGGCTTAGAGACATGTCATATGCCCCCCCCCCCCGGCTCAGGGACATGTCATATGGCGCCCCTACCCTAGGCTTAGAGACATGTCATATGCCCCCCCCAGGCTCAGGGACATGTCATATGCCCCCCCCCCCTACCCTAGGCTTAGAGACATGTCATATGGCCCCCTACCCTAGGCTTAGAGACATGTCATATGGCCCCCTATCCTAGGCTTAGAGACATGTCATATGGCCCCCTACCCTAGGCTTAGAGACATGTCATATGGCCCCTACCCTAGGCTTAGAGACATGTCATATGCCCCCCCCCCCAGGCTCAGGGACATGTCATATGCCCCCCCCAGGCTCAGGGACATGTCATATGGCCCCCCTACCCTAGGCTTAGAGACATGTCCATATGGCCCCCCTACCCTAGGCTTAGGGACATGTCATATGGCCCCCTACCCTAGGCTTAGGGACATGTCATATGCCCCCCTACCCTAGGCTTAGAGACATGTCATATGGCCCCCCTACCCTAGGCTTAGAGACATGTCATATGGCCCCCCTACCCTAGGCTTAGGGACATGTCATATGCCCCCCCCCAGGCTCAGGGACATGTCATATGCGCCCCCTCCCCACCCTAGGCTTAGGGACATGTCATATGCCCCCCCCCCACCCTACCCTAGGCTTAGGGACATGTCATATGGACCCCCCTACCCTAGGCTTAGGGACATGTCATAAGCGCCCCCTCCCCACCCTAGGCTTAGGGACATGTCATATGGCCCCCCCTACCCTAGGCTTAGGGACATGTCATATGTGCCCCCTCCCCACCCTAGGCTTAGGGACATGTCATATGCCCCCCCTACCCTAGGCTTAGGGACATGTCATATGGCCCCCCTACCCTAGGCTTAGGGACATGTCATATGCGCCCCCTCCCCACCCTAGGCTTAGGGACATGTCATATGGCCCCCCTACCCTAGGCTTAGGGACATGTCATATGCGCCCCCTCCCCACCCTAGGCTTAGGGACATGTCATATGGCCCCTCCTATCCTAGGCTTAGGGACATGTCATATGTTTAGTTGTTGGCTATGTCCTGTGTTATCTAGACAACAGATAATAGATAGATAGATAATCACATTGGCAACATTTAAAGTGGCACTGTCAGACACAAAGACCTGCAAACTTGTAGGTAGACTGGGGGACAGCCCATGGCTAGGCAAGGCAAACACAGCCAACAAGGCCTATTGAAGCCTGGTGTACTGGAGCACAG
Source organism: Cepaea nemoralis (assembly GCA_014155875.1). Taxonomy (NCBI): domain Eukaryota; kingdom Metazoa; phylum Mollusca; class Gastropoda; order Stylommatophora; family Helicidae; genus Cepaea; species Cepaea nemoralis. The sequence continues at coordinate 406,307 of JACEFZ010014082.1, read as the reverse complement.
ACTTGACAATATTAGAACATAACTGACTTTAAGATGACGCATGGAGTAATGAGTTAGTGTATCATTTGCTGGTTAGTACAGTTAAGAGTTTAAAAATATTGTTCAGTATACTCAAATTTCGTTGGTTGTCTTTCACAGCAATGACCTATGTATTCTAAATGCTTTCTTCTTGTTCAGGACTGGCGCTGTTATTAGAAATATACTATGCTGCTAGCTTACATTAATACATTACACATAAGATACAGACAAACTATTGATTTTCAGTTGGACAAATGAGATCAAGAAGAATCTTTTGATACTGTTTCAGATTACATTTGATGTCACAGGGGGTCTGACAGAACAGGCAGTCTAATGTAATAGAGAATCAAGATGTCACAGGGAGTCTAATGTCACAAGGAATCTGATGTCACAGGGAATCTGATGGTACAGCTAGTCTGATGTCACAGAGAGTCTGATGTTACAGGGAGTCTGATGTTAGAGGGAGTCTGATGTTACAGGGAGTTTGATGTTATAAGGAGTCAGATGTTACAGGAAATCTGATGTTACAATGAGTCTGATGGTATAGGAAGTCTGATGTCACAGAGAGTCTGATGTTACAGGGAGTCTAATGTCACAAGGAATCTGATGTCACAGGGAATCTGATGGTACAGCTAATCTGATGTCGCAGGGAGTCTGATGGTATAGGAAATATGATGTTACAAGAAGTCTGATGGTACAGCTAGTCTGAAGATTCTGAGAGTTTGATGGTAAAACTAGTCTGATAGTACAGCTAGTCTGATGTCACGGGGAATCTGATGGTACAGAAAGTCTGATGGTACAGGGAATACAAAAAAGTGTAAAGCAGTACGAACAATCTCTCAATAATAACTGAAAACAACTCATGTTGTGCATAGTAAGAGCAATTGTATCAATAGAAACACAACCATGTGCCAAGTCAATAAGACGGAACTGTCCGATGAGCTCAGAACAGTTCACGCTGCCTGTTCTCTTACTATTGCAATTGTTGGAACTTTTGGAAATGCCATGTCACTGATTTTGATCTGCAAAGCCAGGCTGTACCGAGCTTCTCCGGTCACTATGCTGATTACAGATCTGTGTATTGCTAATGTATTCAGCTCTGGGGTGAACCTGTCCATTGTTGCTGCTACAAGTTTCTACCGTCAGTGGATACTTGGAGATGTCTTTTGCAAAGTATTTGGTTATATTACCTATGTCGGACTTAGCAGCGAATGTCTAATCATCACCAACCTTGCCTTGTGTCATTACCTGGTAGTGGTCCACCGTGTGCAAATCCAAAACATCATCTTCAACAATCGCATATACTTTCGTCTTTTTATTTTATTGGGTTTACCATGGGTCATAGCTGCAAGTGTCTTGCTTGTCCCACTTACAGAAACCTGGGACACATTTGGCTATGACCCCCGATATGGTTTTTGCACTTTAATCAACAAACAAAATGGCATTGGAATGCTTGCAGTCGGATCTATTATTGTGATCTCTGTCATGACGGTTATTCTTCTGTACTGTTATCCTGCCATATTATATAAATACTTCAAATCTCATAGCATGACCAAGTGCAACACCCAGGCAGCTGGCACAGGAATGAAAAGTCAATCAAAGAAATTACAGTTCATGATCTCAACAATCATGATTAACTATCTGGTCACATATCTCCCATTTCTGATTGTAAGCATAGCTGATCCTTGCCTGACAAAGATCCCACTCTCAGCATACACAGCTATTGTGTACATTTGCTGGTCACACGTGGCCATCAATCCTTTTATATATGCCCTATTGAACACGAGAATAAATGTTCAATGGAAGAACGCCCTTCAATACCTAAAGTCTGTCATAATGAGCAGAGTCTCATCCAGCAGTCTTGTAGTCAGGCTCAGAAGGATAAATATGGCCAACATACAAATCAGTGAAGGCCAGATCACAGCAGGTACTGCTATATGAGTATGAAACGCTTAAAACTTTACAGATACTATTATGGACACTAATAGAAAGGTCAATAGAGACACAGAAAGACATATATTTGTGCTTCATTGATTATACTAAGGCATCTGATAAAGAAAGTAAAACATGATGAACTGGTTAAAATGTTGGAAGATATTAACATTGAAGGGAAAGATAGGAGTACGACAGGGGTGTGTCTTGTCACCAGATCTCTTCTCCCTATATACCAAATTAATAACGAGAGAGATCAAAGAGGAAGCCAGGAATACTAATCTGAGGTTATAATATAAACAATAAACACTCTGCAGATGACACAGTATTGGTGGCGGATAATGCAACAAACCTACAACAATTGTTGGACATTGTAGAAACAGAGAGTGCAAAGAAAGGACTCTTCTTGAATATCAAGAAAACAGTAACAATAGTGATATCAAAGAAAATGGTGACACCAAAATGTGACACAGAAATAGAAGGGAAAATACTTAACCAAGTGGATAATTTTAAATACCTAGGGGCATTTAAAACATCAGATGGAAGATGTACAACAGAGATTAAGAGCAGAATAGGGCAGGCAAAAGCCGAATTTCAGAAAATGAAGAGTATCTTATGCAATAAGTCACTATCAATGAATGTAAGAAAGAGAGTGCTAAAATGCTATATAGAACCAGTTTTGTTGTATGGCAGTGAATCTTGGAATGTAAATGAACAAATTAGGAAGAACTTAGAAGCAACAGAGATGTGGTTTTTGAGACGAATGTTGCGAATTCCTTGGACTGCCAGAGTAACTAACAACGATTGCCTGAAAGAGGCTAATGAAACTAGAACACTATATACAACAATAAGAAAGAGACAAACAGCTTTCTTTGGTCATGTGATGAGAAGAGAGACATTGGAGAACATCGTGACAATTGGAAAGATCGAGGGGAAGAGAGGCAGAGGCAGACCAAGAGAAATGATGCTGGATGGATTGAGACGGTGGTATAGAGGAATATCATCAGCAGAGTTGATCCAGAACACCAAAGACCAAGATCTGTGAAGAGCCATTAACGCCCACGCCAGCTGGCAGGGCACTTAATGATGATGAGGTGGGTGCTGCATGAGATGAAGTGACCAGTGTGTTTTCTAAATGCAATTTTCCTAACAAGGTGGTTGTGTGATTATAGACGTGAAGTGATGCCATAACTTGTGTGTGAACCAGTCAAAACTGTAAACACATGCAATTTCCTAGCGGTGTGATTCTGGTACATACCAGTGCACCAATATAACAAACAACTAGACTATCATCTGCAAATCTCCGTTCGGATGGAGTTGTTTTCAAGTTCAATGAGTGGCTTCCGCAGAAAATATTCTATGGTGAGATTAACTCAGACAAGTGAGCTCATGGTGGTCTGAAAAAGTGATCCAAAGACACCATGAAACTCTCCACAAAGAGCTGTGGTACTGACCTTGACAACTGTAAAGGATTGTTCTGCTTGGTGTAGACAAATGTCTACTAGCGTATTGACTTTAAAGCTTTTTTTTTAAATCAAGGAAGCTACATAGAGAATGCCATATGAAAACAATTCAAGATACCTCCATTTAAACATAGAAGCCCTGAACAAAACATTGCACAAATTCTTGCCTGGCGTATCTTGGCAAGGGCATACTGCAGAGTTATATATAATATGAAGTGAATAAATGAATCATATTTTGGCTGAAATACTAAATACATAGTCACTGATATTGTTCAAATGTGGAGTATGTTATCCCCATGGTAGTCTTGGGTGTAAAATGAGGTCCTTATGTTTGCTGGAATCGCGTAATTGATAACTGTTTGTCATATACTATATGAAGTGCATTTTGTTTATTAACTCTATGATGGCTAATAAACAAATGTTTTGTGATGGCCGACTTTGATATTGAATGACCTGTCAACTACACAAGAATTCCTGAAGATTGATGAACTCTATTGCCAGGCAAGAAATCATGCAATATATTATTCATGGCTTCTGTGGCTAAATTCACTGAGGGAATACATTGCTTGAATACCTCCATCTGATGGACAGTCAACATTCCCCAGTCCTCATTGCAACAGAGGTGTCAGGACACAATAGATTATGCAACCACATGTATACAAAATTGAAGATTGGTGAATCAGCCATGTGCACATGTGGATTGGTGTCGCAGACAGCAGAGCACATACTCCAAGACTGCCCAAATTACAACATGTCTAGGCAAACCTTCTGGCCTAGAGAGACGACAGTGGAAGATAAACTCTATGGACCGCTGAGTGAACTAAAAAAGACAGTTAAATTCATACAAGAGACAACATTGCAGTTATAGACATATTTCAAGCAAACAAAAAAAGAAGAAGAAATGTTTGCCAGCTGGCCCAGTGGTGGTGCATTTGAAATGGAGGCGAGGTTGTTATCCTGGGCTCCCAGCTACAACCAGTCTGAACTGGATACTAGGAAATATTCCAGTAAGTAAAGGCATCTGGCCAGATACTGACCATATCACCCGTCCAACACCAATTGGTCTATACAATTTGGCGCTAGCACCATATGCCCAAGCCATGCAAAAGAGTCCTTGACTTTACCTACCATATTTCCACCAAACCTCATGGTGTGAAAAAGGCCCTTTACTTTTTTAGCATGCTTAATAATTAAAAGGCACTGGTTGGCACTCACAGAGCAACCAACTATCCAAACAACAATCCATCCATCCAATCAATCAACCAACCAACCAACCCAAACATCCAACCCACCAATCAACTAAACAACCACCCATCCATCCAACTAACCATCCATCCATTCAACTAAATATCCATCCCATCCAACCAATCAAGCAACCAAATATCCAGCCAACCAACTAACAAACCATCTAGCCAGCAAACTAACCAACAAACAAACCAACCATCCAGCAAAACAACCAACCAACCAATAACCAACCAGCCAGCCAGCAAACAAACCAATCAATCAACTAAACAAACATGCTTCCATTCAAACAACCATCCATCTAACCAATCAGCCAGCCAACAAACCAATCAATCAACTAAACAAACACCCTTCCATTCAAACAACCATCTATCTAACCAATCAACCAACCATCCGTCCACCCAACAATCCATCCACCCACCTAACCAAGCAAGCCAAACCAATCAACTAAACAACCACACATCCATCCAACTAAACAACCATTCATCCATTCAACCAAACATCCATCACATCCAACCAGCCAATCAAATATACAACCAACCAACTAACCAACCATTAATCCAGCCAACCAAAGAACCAACCATCTTGCCAAACAACCAACCAACCATGCAGCCAACCAAAGAACCAACCAATTATCCAGCCAATGAACCATCCAGCCAACCAGTAAACCAATCAACCAACCAGCCAACCACCCAACCAACCAACAATGCAGCAAGCCAGTCAACCACTCAACTATCCAACCAACCAACAAACATCCCACCAAGCAACCAACCAACCACTGCAGCCAGCCAGGCAACCAATAAACCACCCATCCAACCACCCAACCAACCAACAATGCAGCCAACCAATGAATCAACCAACCAACCATGCAGCCAACCAACAAACAAACCAACCAACCATCCAGCCAACCAGGCAACCAATCAACAATCCAGCCAGCCAGTTAACCAATCAACCATAGAGCCAGTCAACCAATCAACCATCCAGCCAGCCAGTCAACCAATCATCCATCCAGCCAGTCAACAAACGAACAAACGAACGAACAAACTTTATTTTAAAAGGGTAACAAATTGGGCACGCAGGCCCGTCTTACATTCGGCCCTTTCGATCACTCATCTTTCATTCATCAAATGTGCATGTTACATTTACATAGGAGAAAAAAAAACATTGTCAAATGGATTTTGTAAGCATAAACAATGCATATTATGCATGGTACATTCACACATGGGGGAAAAAAACATTGTCAAATGAAAGTTGTAAACATAAACAGCGCATATTGCAATGTTGTGAGACACATTCCCCCATCCACCCTCACACCCCACAGCCACCCACACATCCCTCAGACACCCACACACCCCCACCCACCCACACATACCTCCACACAGACTCAAGCAAACATACATGCCACCACCCACCCACTGATCTCCCACCCACACACATTTCCCATCCCCCACCCATCCCATAACCAACACGCACACACCCACCCACATATTCTTCACCACACACCCACACACCTGCAACCACCCAGCAAAACACACATCACAAAACCACACACACATACCCCCATCAACCCACATATCCCACACCTATCCACACATACATCCCGCACCCTCACACTCACAATTTTCCCCACTCACCCACACACATCAGCCATCCTACACCCACTCACCCACCCAATATCCGCCACCTTTCAACTACACATCCCCCACTTATACACACATCCCCACCCATAAACACCTAAAAAACACACACCTCCCACCCACAAACACCCCACCACCCACACATACCCCACCCACACACATCCGCCGATCACACACATCTCACAACCATATAGCAAGCCAGTCAACCAATCAACCATACAGCAAACAAACCAAACAACCAACCAATCATGCAGCCAATGAACCATCCATCCAGGCAACCAATCAACAATCCAGCCAGCCAGTTAACCAATCAACCATAGAGCCAGTCAACCAATCAACCATCCAGCCAGCCAGTTTACAACTTTCCATCCAGTCAACCAATCAACCATCCAGTCAGCCAGTCAACCAACCAACCAATGAACCAACCAACCAAACAACCAACCAATCATGCAGCCAATGAACCATCTATCCAGCCAGTCAACCAATCAACCATCCAGTCAACCAATCAACCATCCAGCCAACAAACCAACCAACCAATCATGCAGCCAATGAACCATCTATCCAGCCAGTCAACCAATCAACCATCCATTCAACCAATCAACCGTCCAGCCAACAAACCAACCAACCAACGAACCAACCAAATAACCAACCAATCACACAGCCAATGAGCCATCCATCCAGCCAGTCAACCAATCAATCATCCAGCCAACCAACCAACCAATGAACTAACCAATGAACCAACCAAACAACCAACCAATCATGCAGCCAATGAACCATCTATCCAGCCAGTCAACCAATCAACCATCCAGCCAGCCAGTCAACCAATCAACCATCCAGCCAACAAACCAACGAATCAACCAAATAACCAACCAATCACACAGCCTATGAACCATCCATCCAGCCAGTCAACCAATCAATCATCCAGCCAGCCAGTCAACCAACCAATGAACCAACCAACCAACCAATGAACCAACCAACGAACGAACCAAACAACCAACCAATCATGCAGCCAATGAACCATCCATCCAGCCAGTAAACCAATCAACCATCCAGCAAACCAACCATCCATTCAACCAAACACTCATCCAAGCAATTTTAAAATAACAGTTGCAAGCAAGAAAGCAAGCAACCAACCAAACAGCCAACCAACGTTTTAAAGCAACAGTTGTAAGAAACAGGAAGTGTTAAAGAATAAGTGAAAACCATCACTCAGTTTCGTAAAGCTTCAATCTCTCCTTAGAAACTGCAAAATGTACTCAACAATTTCACTTCCCTCTAACTGAAACTATAAGTGGAGGTACAACTTCTTGTATATGAAAAACCACGAAATGGGATGCTGAAGGACACATCATTGTTATATATTATTATTAACAGGTGAGTACACAGGGGCTCCGTGGTGAAATGGTAAAGCCACCCGCCTAACGCTCTGAGGGTTGTGGGTTTATTTCCAGACGCTTATCATTCGGTTCATGGGTGCAATTTTCTCTGAGAATCCTGGGGGTCAAAGTTGGAGCTATGGATTTTGTGCTCTGTGTGATGCTTTCAGCAGGCCTCTCCACAGAAAAAAAACGGAGCCATTTGTGGTAAAACATGGAGTTAGTTAGTTAGTTAGTTAGTCGCGGTTCCAACTTCATGGCAACGGGTTGTCCCCATATTGCTCCATTCCTGTGCCAGTGAAAATCACACAAAATACACCTCACTGCCCCATGTGAACAATGGAATAGACAGGAGTGTCGGCAAGCTAACAGCCCGCACAGGTACACTGTGCATAATGCCACCGCCAGAATGCCAACACAATCGTCCTCCACGAAAAATACAGTTCATCTTCGATGGAAGCGGCAGTCACCAGAAAGACTTCACTGATCCAGGTTTTATCCCATATGGCTCGGTCTCTTTCCGTAGAACGACCCACCGAAAGCGCCGCACAAAGCACAAACTCCGTAGCTACAGCGATGACTCCCAGGAGTCTACTGAAAAAATGCACTCATGAACCGAAAAGGCAAACCAGTCAATCCAGCAACAGCCAGCCGTCATCGTTTCGAACATGCAGTTCACGCTAAAAACAACCGCGGACAGATGCAAAAGCCTTCCACGCGAAATTCACAGCTCACAGTGTCGCGCCACGCACTCACTCAGTAGCAGGGCGACGGAACCATAGTCTCCTTAGTCGCCTCTTACGACGTAAAAAAACATGGTGTATTGCCGTTATATGTTATCTTTATTAATAACTGATTTCTGTGGTAAGTTATTACATACATGCATACAAAACAGCTTCTGTTTAATAACATTTTTCTACCAATAATGTCCAACCAGGATAAAAAGTGGACAATGACAGCAAGAAAGAACGAATTGTAAAAAAAAAAAAAAAAACCAGAAATGACATACCAAGGAAGATTATAAAATATGGTAAGAGGCAAGATTTTAAAATAATGACATCATTAGAAGGCAAGTTAGTACAATGTTAGCAATGGATTTTATCAACAAACAGCGAATCATTTGGTTTGGTCATGTAACAAGTCTATCCTTAAACAGCCTGCCTCAAATAGCAATGACATTTGGATACCATGGAAATAAAGCAAGAGGCAGATCCTGCATGCAATGGATTTGTGGAACTGACAAAAGGCAGCAAACACCACATTGAGCACAGTCCACAGAAGGGCCAAGCCAATAAAGTTCCTACTAATCTGATACTGAAAAGAAAGGCAGAAAGAAACAAAAGGATGCAATTGAGAATAAAAGTACGTCTATCAAAGCAGCTGATAAAGGAACACATTTGTATTCATTTGCATTCAGGAAGGGAGATGCAGTAAAACAGATGAGTGCAGTAAACAATATATAGTATGACTGTTTGTACAAAGGTCAGTAAACTAGAGCTGACCCATACCATACCCCACCTCCAAGTAGAGGTCCTGAAAACAGGCTGCATCTCTGCAATCTGAAGGAGAGAGTAGGGAATAGAGAGAAAAACTCAGCCCCAATAAATGCTGTGCTGAAATTGTACATATCAGGTTGGGAAGTGTAATTATGGCTTCAAAGAAGCACAGGTGGATAGTGCAACGGAACAGAGTATCAATATTTGGAGAGATTGGTTCACAAAGGAGTGAGTAGAGGGTTTCTATGATACAGCATAGAGGAAATGCAGGCACACTTTTAATCAGATTGTATGAAGCATGTGTGGGAATGCCCCTAGTGCAGTGGTAACTGTGAAACCAAGTGTTCACAAATATTAAGAAGAGACACAATACAACTAAAATCTTTTAGAGGGTAAGCAAGGCAGCAGAAAAGGAACAACCACATTCACAGAACAGGGCAGAAGCAACTCATAAATTAACTTTATGTAAACAATCTCAGCAACCAAATTTCTACATGCAGACAGACATTAGCCAGTTTCTAACCAATGTTAGACTTTTGTGGTACAACCATTAGACAGTGTGCTGTATTTGGCTGTGCTTATTACATTTAATTCAGCCAAATGGATTAATCTCTCCCCCGATGGTGTTTCCACCTTGTCGTGGTGGGGGAGCTCGAGTTTCTCAGTGACCCTGAGGCGTAGCTACCAGCAGGGCCTCCCAAGCCGACAGGTCAAAGGGTAGAGAACAGACAAAGAGAAACACCCTGGTCCTCCAGGTTAGGGGTTGAAGCATGGGGTTAACATCCCCACCTTTGTAAAAACCATTTTGTTACCAAACAGATACATGAGCCTCGAATTCGGACTGACTTATTTGGACATCGACCTTGGAACGTTAAAGGACTTTTGAGATTTGGAACATGGAATGTACGGAAACTATATTGAGCTGGAGCGGCCGAAGAATTAACCCGGGAGCTGGTTGAGTATAAAATGGATATAACAGCAATTCAAGAAATAAGGTGGCCAGGAGAGGGTACTTTAGAGCAAAATGGAATGATTATAATATATGGAGGAAACACCCAAAATAAACATGAATTAGGAACAGGAATTGTCATCAAAAAAGAGTTATGGGGGAACGTTCTAAACTTTAAAGCTGTTAATGATAGGATTAGTAAATTACGAATAAAAGGTAAATGGAAAAATATAACGATGATTACAGAGATGATGGTGTGCGCGTGACAACAGACAAAGAGAAAGGGGAGGCGTTTCTCCAGAGATTTTTAGAGCAGACCAATCATAATGATGCGGACACCAGAGATGCAGTTAGAGAGGAGTTATCTGGCACCATGAAGAATATGCAGTATGAAGACATCATACGGGTGGAAGATGTTAAACACATTTCGAAAAAGGCAAAAGACACGGCACCAGGGCCCGATGGGGTCAGGTATGGCCACATGAAGGGTTTGAGCGATGCAGACCTGGAGGAGATGACCGACTGCTTTAACCAGAGCATTAGGACAGCATCAGTACCGCAAAACCATTCAAGGACCAGTCAAAGCTTAGCGGCTTAAGGATCATCACCCTTCAAAATACATTTGGGAAGGTTTTAGAGAAGATAGTCACTGTTAAACTGCAGGATTTTTTGGAAAGGGGGAAGCTTCTTCCAAGAGGCCTGGGGAGCTACAGGCCAGGAAAAGATACCTGGTCAAATGCAGCCACTTTTGCCTTTGATGTTTATGAGGGGTTCCAGAGTAGACAGGAAACGATGGCGGTAGCGCTTGATCTAGAGGATGCATACAATAGAGTTCGATATGATATTTTGATGACCGCACTGATGGAGAAGGGGGTCAATCCCTGGTCTGTGAACTGGATAGCAGCCGTCCTGCACTCTCGTTGGGTTGCTCTCCGTCTGGGTGCATGGACCTCAGAGCCACATATGTTAACCCCGGGACTGCCACAGGGATCTGCAGTCTCACCGGTGCTCTTTAATGTGTATACGTGCAAGATTGCAAACCTAGAAGCACCAGGTGTTGGAAGAATATTAACATTTGCAGATGATATTCTTGCATATAGGCAGGGGAGAGATAGGGAGCAAACAGCCCAGGAGTTACAGGCGACAGTAGATAAAGTGATTGACTGGTGCACAGAAATGAGTGCTGTCATCCACCCAGAAAAGGTGGCTGTTTTGTGGTGCTCTCTGGACAACAGGATTGTAAGAGCTGATGTCCCAAGCCTCGCGACAGATGGTAGAAATGTCAGCAGAGAGAAAAAATGAAGTATCTGGGGATCACATTTGAAGGAGCCTATCCTTCAAGGACCATGTGGAGACAGGTTGTGACAAGATCTCAAAAGGGACTCAGTGCACTTAAAACTATGGCTGCAATGAACACAGAGCAGAGTGAAGTCAGCTGGTGAAGTTAGAGCGCATACAGAACGAAGCTATGCGGGTCATTCTGGGATGCACTAGTGACACCCCAGTAGTGTGTATGCATTACATCCTTGGTCTGCCGACTGTTGCTGGTAGGCTCAAGGTGATGCAGGCGAAGGCATACCTCAGAGTAGCTGCAGACACAGACCACCCACTGCATGAGGCGCGGGACGCAGTTAAGGGTCAGCGACTGATGAAGAGGGAAATCATGGATGGCTCAGGCGGAGGATACGATCAGACAGGTGTGCCCCTTGGAGAACATTAGGCGTGGAGAGGAGTGGGTCAGAGTGCCAGCGGAGCAGTCAGACTTGTGCAGAGTTATAATCACATTAAGCCAGGAGTGCAGGGAGTGGCCAGCAGGGGCCATGGAAGTGAAAATCCAGCAACTAATTCAGGACAATGCTCACTCGGGTGATGTGATTATCTACACAGATGGTTCGGTGTCAAGAGGTGAGAGAAGTGGCTGGGGGTTCATAGCCAAAGCTAATGGTCGATGTTTGGGGCAGGAGAGCCTGGCATATGATACCACAACATCCAGCTTAAGAATGGAGGTGGAGGCAGTCACTGCGGCTCTCCGCTGGATGGAGAATACGACACACACACACATCGTGATTGTAACTGACTCAGAAAGCATGCTGACGAGGGTGAGGACGGGCAGGCTTCGTGCGGCGTGGCTTGCTTCGCTTCGGAGGTCACGGGTGACAAGCATCGCCTGGATCTTTTCTCCGGGGCATGCCGGTGTGCTGGGAAATGAACAGGCGGACAGATTGGCTGGCTCTGCAGAACTTGGTGGAGTATTGATACATGACAAGGCAGACGTGGTTGCGGCCTTGTGGGAGCACGTGCACACCTCGGAGGAGCAAATGGATTACCATGGTCTGGCAAGAATGAGACAGCGAGGAGTGACGAGGGGATCTGGCCGACGCTCAATGCTCAGAGGAAAGGCGAGACAGATTTATAATCAGATTGCTACTGGTACTATTAGTGTTGGAACTCTTCGCTGGCTGCTGAGGATGGGGACAGAGAATTTATGGGAATGCCCCGAATGCTGTGATGTTGATTCCTAAATCAAGTTAGTTAGTTAGTTAGTCGACAGATCATCCTCGTTGCACATCGAACCATTCAGTCCATAAGTGCTTGGATCCCCTCCTCAGCAAATCCCGCAGCGTGTAGCGGCTAACGACGCCAGTTCTGTGTTGGTTTATCAATCTTCTTTGGCGTCCTGCGTAGTGTTCTTGTTTGGCCATCCCTCTTTTAATTTGCTGCTCTCGCAGTCTGGCCATTGTTGTAGATTCACAGTCATCACTTGGTTCTCGCAAAAGTCTCACTTCTCGTAGAGCATTCAGAATGTCAGCCTGGTCCATGGCGCGTCCGCCCTCCACAGTAGCCTCACCTGCAAGCTTGCAGCCCGCTCATTTCCTTGTACTCCCGCATGCCCTGGCACGAAGATGAAACTAATCTTTGCCAGCCGAGACCACTTCAGAGGCAGCAACCATTCTCTTCGGATCGACCCCTCCTCTATCCTCTTGATCATGTTCATTGAGTCGCTAAGGAAACAAGCCCTAGTGAATGTCTGTGTCTCGAGCCATGTTATTGCTTTACTTACTGCCATGACTTCCATGGTCAGGCTACTTGTGGTTTCAGTGAAAGCACCAGAGTCCTCCTTCACAATTCTCCCTCCGGCCCGAGCTGTAAAGGCCCATGAGCTTCTCACATGTCGGACGACCGACCCATCTGTGTAGATGACCGCGTCACCGTCTAGCGAATTCTCGAAAATCAACGCTTGTACTTCAGCCTCAACAGCAGCCGGATTTTCTTGTCTGCATTTTCTATCTAGTTGGATGCAAACTGAAAAGGATGTGCAGAAGTCTGTTGGCACTTGCACCCACTCCTCGCCAGGTTCTAAGTCCTCAAGTGAACACACCTGTTGAAGAATGTCTTCGGCTTGACCCATCCACGACCGTCCTCTTTTTAACCTGCTGCCCTTCACCTTCCTAATTTCACTATGCAGTGGATGTTGTGTGTTTGCGTTAATTCTGAGGTAGGCGCGTGCCCTGCAACCTTGTAGTCTCTCTTCAATGGTTGGAAAGTCAAGAAGGTAGCGCATCGCCCTGCATGCTGTATCTCTTGTACATCCAAGAATAATGCGCATAGCTTCATTCTGTGTCCTTTCCATCCTTTCTATCTGCTTATGGCTGAGAGTCAGGATTGCCATTGCATACTCCAAAACAGACATGACCAGCCCCTCGTACAGAAGACATAGATGGCGCTGCTCACAGTTTGCTGCCGCCATCACCCGCATCGCTGCCAAACCCCGCTTGGCCTTTGTTATCACCTGGTCTATGTGCACATTATAAGCAAGGCTTCGATCAAACCGTATCCCCAGGTAATTCATTGCCTGCGTTCTTTCCACCGCCTCTGAACACAGCATTACAGTTGGTGTTGGAGTGTTGACAATATGATTATTCAACGAGAACCAAGTCACTGTTGCCTTTGTTGGGTTGACCATTGCCCCAGCTTCATCACACCAAGTGTTGTGGTGTCAGTGGTGTTAACAGCAATGATGGTTGTGGTGGCGTTAGCAACGATGATGGTTATAATTTGTTTTTATTGTCCTGAAGAAGGTTACTGCTTTGGGTTTGTGATGTGATAGCAGCATCACATTTTGTAGGCCTGAGAGCAGGGAGGAATAGTTGACCAGTCGTTCCCTTATTTGGCCAGCGATGAGCCCAGGCATTGTTGCTTCTGACCGTGTTTATGACATTACCAGTGTAGTCCACTATCAACTTCACTAGTGCGCCTTCCATGATGTTGAAAGAGCGCAGTTTTATTTTAATCAGCGTACTTAAATGGAAGAAGACTGACAAAGAAAAAGAGAAAAATCTCTATCTGTGTTTCAAACATAATAACCCAATACAAAATATCATCATGAGTTTGAAATTAATTAAGGACTATGACAAAGTGACTTTTTCATGTTTTTTCTTGTTGTTTTTGTTCTTTGTTTGCATGTTATTGATATATTTAACAATTGTAGGACTGAAGTAATGGATACCATTGTATTATTGTTTTCATGTTTGTTTTTTCTTTCAGATGTAAAATATTTACTAGAGCAGAATGTTAATGAAGCTAAATTGTCGCCACCTGGGGCGGGTGTTCAAGACTTAAGCCAGCCTCACCTTCATAAACTGTCATGTAACAGCCTCAAACGCCTTGCTACATCAGACATATGGTCAGCCTCAGCTGAACAGCTGTGGCTAGAGTTTCTTGGGGTACAGAACAACAAGAACAGGCCCGCTCCATTTGTTGAGGCTGTGCCGGTCACCCTGTGGCTGTGTGTCACACCGATTTTACCGGAGAGTCAGAAGTGCACTTATGTGGCTTCACACAGTACCCAGAAAACGGCTCAACAAGGGGAACAGAATGGGGAATACCATAACCAGGCAACCCAGTCAAGCGGTCATGGAGCTGTGACACAAGTACCTGGGTTGTCACCGCCAGTCTCAGACAGAGTTGGTTCCTCTCATGCTAATGACAAAAGTGGTCACTCTCCTGGTCAGTATAACAGCAGACATCATGACAGTGCTGACCCCCAGTTTCAGGACAGTGACCATAGTGGGGATGGCAACAGTCATTCATACCCACACCAACAGCACAGAGCACATGCTGATGATCCTCGACCATCCAAACTCTCTTGTCTGAAAGAAATCACGCGCGGAGATGGCTCTCGAAGCCACACACATCACAATAAGTCAGACATTCATGGTGAGATCAGCTCTTCAGGGGAGCCAGCAAACACTGCCTACTCCAAAAGTCCCAGGGTAACAGAGATCAGAGGCATCACTCGGGGGATAGAGAATATGCTTCCAGTGAAAGCCAAAGATGGAGAAGAAACTCAGCTGACTTTGAATCTAGGAATTTTTCTGAACCCTACGCAAAGAATTCCAATGCTGACATAGCCTTTCAAGAAACTCGGCAGAGGCGTGAGATGCAGTTCCGTAGAGAAGATTCCAGATCAAGTTCCAGTCCACCATTACTGCAGACGGAACCAGTTGATTACAGACGAGAAGAACTGAAGGAGAGAAAAAGTAAGGAGAGGAGACAAAGGCACAGCAGTAGTTCTAGCAGTGATAGGCGGGACATAGAAGGTAAAGGAAGAAGGAATAGGGAGCATGAGGGCAGATATGGCGCAGATGTACGGATGAACTCCGATGCCTTTAGAAATGGCGATGAAAGACGGGCAGCTGAGAATATGAAACGGGGCAATGATTACTACACTTCAGGAGATGTGCTGAAGGTACAGGTGGCAAAAAGGAGAGGCAGAGAGGATGAGATATCTGAAAGAGAGGTTCAGAGTCAAAGCTATCGCAGAACCAGGCACAGCAGCAGCAGTGGTTCAGATATTGGTACATCTGGGTCCAGAGACAGACGGCAGCACAGGTCAGGCAGTAGGGATGCTAAAGGAACTTTGTATGAAAGATACATGGAGGAAGTAGAGAGGTACCCTTCTAGAAGCAGTCGTAAAGGGGAGAGAGACAGGTCTCCAAGAGAAAACATTGATCAGCAGCCATCCAAAGACAATCATGGGCGAAAGTCGACACGAGATGGGAACAGGGAGGCTTCTGGTGAGAGATGTGAGTGGTCAGATGGTCATTCTTATGAAAGACCTTCATTTACAACAAAGAAACGAGATCAGATGGATGGTATTTCACCTTGTCGTCGTGACCGACCCCACGATCAGATGAGTAATGGGGTCGGTGTTGCAGAAGATAAAAGCAGGCACAGTGGTAGACGGCAGAGGTCAGACAGCAGGTCACGGGATCCTGAGGTCAGAAGCCATCAGCATGACAGAGGAGAGGAGCTGGATAGTTACAGATCCAGGCATCATTCAGATGACCCTGATTTTCGGTCAAGGTTGGAGGAAGCAACAAGACCACGTCATGCTTATGCGGATTGTGACAATGACCGGTTTTAGTCACACTTCTCACAGTTCTTTAGACACACTTGGTAGAGATAGTTTACAAGAGCGCCGTCACTTCAGACACAAGAACCATTGACAATGAACTGTCCAGACAGGCTCTAGAAGATCCTTTACAGTGGCCAGAAGATGGTACTGATCAGACCTGGACCACAGAGCAACCAGAGGTTACCCCCTGAAGGTTGCAAATCACAGGATGATGTTTGCTATCACCAGGAAGTGATCAAAAAACAAACCTGATTTAGAAGCAGATAGGAAGATCTGTGTCTTGTCCAAAATCTGTGGGAAACTCCGTGTCCAGCTCAATCACTTCCAGTATTTGTTCCTGATGAGGCTGTCAGAGTCCTTTTCAGCTTTCCAGACTGACCTGTCTGCAGACCTTCTGTCCATCAGCTCTACCTCAAAGAAGTCCCATCTCAAGAAGCCTGTGAAACCCCAGCCTCCACCAATCATCTTCATACCTTTAGTGCTCAAAGAGCTGGAGTTTGCAGTTGTCTGCCCTTATCAGATGCATCAGCGGACGTTTTCTGATGACTTCAGCATGGTCTCTCCATTCCTGCAAGGCATGACAACTGTCAGGATGCTGTATTTGGGGATGAAGGTGATGGAACTTGCTTCCCGCAGCTGGTGGATGCCATCAAAGGTCAGGCTTGCATCTGTTAATATACTTTATGCTTGTTTGGTTGTATGAATTTGGGTTAGTCCATGTGTAGCACTAGACATCATTTGCTGTCTTGTCCTGTACATAATTTTTCCCCCATAACAATCTTTTGAAATTAATCTTTTTATAAGCCAGATGCTTGCAAACTACCTTCTGCAAAACTTGCCAAGAAACCATAACAACCATGAAAGAAATAGCAAAAACAAAGATAATGCATACAGATAAAACTACTATGGAGACAGAAATATACATTAATGGGGGAAAATTGGAGGTGGTGGAAAATTTTGAATATCTTGGGTCATTAATTACCAATAACGGTGACACAATGAAAGAAATTAAACGGCGATTGTCCATTGCTCTTCAAAGACTAAAGCAGATGAATAAATTATGGAGTGGGACAGAAAGAACTACAAAAATTAGATTTTTAAGAGCATGCATCTTTCCCATTGCAACATACGCCTGTGAGACATGGACACTTACTAAACAAGCTGAACAGCGCATAAACGCCTTTGAATATAAATGTTATAGACGAGTTCTAAGAATATCTTGGGTAAAGAAAAGAACAAATGCATCCATACTTCAAGAGTTGAATATTGAGGAGGGATGGCTATTAAAGACGATAAAACAAAGAAAATTGAAGTATTTTGGTCACTTGAAACGTCACGAAAGTTTGGAAAGAACAATAATGGAAGGGTATATGCCTGGGAAGAGAGGAAGAGGAAGGCCAAAGAGAAGATGGGTGCAGGATGTGATGGATGATCTCGAGATGGGTGTATCAGACGCGGGACATCTTGCTTGTGATCGAGAAGCTTTCCGGAAGGTTGTTATGGGAGCGAGGTTCTACAAAGGACATGCTACTGAATGAATGAATGAATGAGATGCTTGCATATGTTGCTGTTGTGTGTAACTTGTGACTCGCATCTTTAAACCATCTACGACCATGGTCTTCCTCTTCACCACTTTTCTGGTATTCTGCCTCCATAATTATCTTTTTCAGATATTCATGTTTGCTTAAATGTCAAGAATATTACATTCCCCCCCCCATTTTATTTTTCTTAATAATCAGTCTTCATGAAATAATAATGGTGACATCAAAGAAAAAGATGACACCAAGATGTGAAATGGAAATAAAAGGGAAAATTCTTAACCCAGTGGATAATTTTAAATACTTAGAGGCATTTATAAAATCAGATGGAAGATGCACAAAGAGATGAAGAACAGAATAGGGCAATCAAAACTGCATTTCAGAAAATGAAAGGTATCTTATGCAATAAGTCACTATCATTGAATGTAAGAAAGAGTGCTGAAATGCTATATAGAACCTGTTTTGCTGTATGGAAGTTAATCATGGAATGTAAATGAACAAAATATGAAGAACTTCGAAGCAACAGAGATGTGGTTCCTGAGACGAATGTTGCGAATTCCGTGGACTGCCAGAGTTACTAACAACTGTAGGGTCCGCATGGCCAAATCGATAATAACGTGTGTTCTGAAACATCCGTTGTGCTGATGCCGAGGTTAGCGGTTCAAATTCTACACCAGACAGCTGGATAAAGTGTTGACCTGTCATCCTTGACTTGGGGACGTAAATTACAAGTACCTCTGAAGTCGGAGTGGGTTTGCCTGAAGGCAAGGGACACTTATTAGGGAAAGCTAATCCATATGCAAAATTCAGTCCCATCACTATTGTAAATAGTTTGTGTGGCCTACCTTTGAGTTCATAGCAAGCGAGCGCCTTTGGTCATTCATGAGAAGAGAGACATTGGAGAACATATGACGGACTGAGAAGACCAAGGGGAAGAGAGGCAAAGACAGACCGAGAGAAATTATGCTGGATGGACTGAGACGGTGGCAAGGAGGAATATCAACAGTAGAGTTGATCCAGAGCACCAAAGACCGAGATCTGTGGAGAGACATGAACACCTACACCAGCTGGCAGGGCACTTGATGATGATAGATAATATTGGCCTTGTAGGTGTAATAAAAATGTGATGTGGACAGTGGTATGAGCACGTCCGAGGGTAAGGGTTCAATACCAGCTACGGGAAGGTCAGACTGACCACCTGTGTTTGTTATCTGGTGCTGGCTCACTTTGAGCTCAAGCATAGTGGTATGAGCACGGCCAAGGGTAAGGGTTCAATACCAGCTAACGGGAAGGTCAGACTGACCACCTGTGTTTGTTTATATCATGGTGCTGGCTCACTTGAGCTCAAGCATAGTGGTATGAGCACGGCCAAGGGTAAGGGTTCAATACCAGCTACGGGAAGGTCAGACTGACCACCTGTGTTTTGTTATCTGGTCTGGCTCACTTTTGAGCTCAAGCATAGTGGTATGAGCACGGCCAAGGGTAAGGGTTCAATACCAGCTACGGAAGGTCAGACTGGCCACCTGTGTTTGTTATCTGGTGCTGGCTCACTTTGAGCTCAAGCATAGTGGTATGAGCACGGCCGAGGGTAAGGTTCAATACCAGCTACGGGAAGGTCAGACTGGCCACCTGTGTTTTGTTATCTGGTGCTGGCTCACTTTGAGCTCAAGCATAGTGGTATTAGCACGGCCGAGGGTAAGGGTTCAATACCAGCTATGGGAAGGATTCCGACTGGCCACCTGTGTTTGTTATCTGGTGCTGGCTCACTTTGAGCTCAAGCATAGTGGTATGAGCACGGCCGAGGGTAAGGGTTCAGTACCAGCTACGGGAAGGTCAGACTGACCACCTGTGTTTGTTATCTGGTGCTGGCTCACTTTGAGCTCAAGCATAGTGGTATGAGCACGGCCGAGGGTAAGGGTTCAGTACCAGCTACGGGAAGGTCAGACTGACCACCTGTGTTTGTTATCTGGTGCTGGCTCACTTTGAGCTCAAGCATAGTGGTATGAGCACGGCCGAGGGTAAGGGTTTCAATACCAGCTACGGGAAGGTCAGACTGACCACCTGTGTTTGTTATCTGGTGCTGGCTCACTTTGAGCTCAAGCATAGTGGTATGAGCACGGCCGAGGGTAAGGGTTCATACCAGCTACGGGAAGGTCAGACTGACCACCTGTATTTGTTATCTGGTGCTGGCTCACTTTGAGCTCAAGCATAGTGGTATGAGCACGGCCGAGGGTAAGGGTTCAATACCAGCTACGGGAAGGTCAGACTGACCACCTGTGTTTGTTATCTGGTGCTGGCTCACTTTGAGCTCAAGCATAGTGGTATGAGCACGGCCGAGGGTAAGGGTTCAATACCAGCTACGGGAAGGTCAGACTGACCACCTGTGTTTGTTATCTGGTGCTGGCTCACTTTGAGCTCAAGCATAGTGGTATGAGCACGGCCGAGGGTAAGGGTTCAATACCAGCTACGGGAAGGTCAGACTGACCACCTGTGTTTGTTATCTGGTGCTGGCTCACTTTGAGCTCAAGCATAGTGGTATGAGCACGGCCGAGGGTAAGGGTTCAATACCAGCTACGGGAAGGTCAGACTGACCACCTGTGTTTGTTATCTGGTGCTGGCTCACTTTGAGCTCAAGCATAGTGGTATGAGCACGGCCGAGGGTAAGGGTTCAATACCAGCTACGGGAAGGTCAGACTGACCACCTGTGTTTGTTATCTGGTGCTGGCTCACTTTGAGCTCAAGCATAGTGGTATGAGCACGGCCGAGGGTAAGGGTTCAATACCAGCTACGGGAAGGTCAGACTGACCACCTGTGTTTGTTATCTGGTGCTGGCTCACTTTGAGCTCAAGCATAGTGGTATGAGCACGGCCGAGGGTAAGGGTTCAATACCAGCTACGGGAAGGTCAGACTGGCCACCTGTGTTTGTTATCTGGTGCTGGCTCACTTTGAGCTCAAGCATAGTGGTATGAGCACGGCCGAGGGTAAGGGGTTCAATACCAGCTACGGGAAGGTCAGACTGGCCACCTGTGTTTGTTATCTGGTGCTGGCTCACTTTGAGCTCAAGCATAGTGGTATGAGCACGGCCGAGGGTAAGGGTTCAATACCAGCTACGTGAAGGTCAGACTGGCCACCTGTGTTTGTTATCTGGTGCTGGCTCACTTTGAGCTCAAGCATAGTGGTATGAGCACGGCCGAGGGTAAGGGTTCAATACCAGTTACGGGAAGGTCAGACTGGCCACCTGTGTTTGTTATCTGGTGCTGGCTCACTTTGAGCTCAAGCATAGTGGTATGAGCATGGCCGAGGGTAAGGGTTCAATACCAGCTACGGGAAGGTCAGACTGGCCACCTGTGTTTGTTATCTGGTGCTGGCTCACTTTGAGCTCAAGCATAGTGGTATGAGCACGGCCGAGGGTAAGGGTTCAATACCAGCTACGGGAAGGTCAGACTGGCCACCTGTGTTTGTTATCTGGTGCTGGCTCACTTTGAGCTCAAGCATAGTGGTATGAGCACGGCCGAGGGTAAGGGTTCAATACCAGCTACGGGAAGGTCAGACTGGCC
Source organism: Cepaea nemoralis (assembly GCA_014155875.1). Taxonomy (NCBI): domain Eukaryota; kingdom Metazoa; phylum Mollusca; class Gastropoda; order Stylommatophora; family Helicidae; genus Cepaea; species Cepaea nemoralis. Next base: position 384,681 of record JACEFZ010014082.1, on the reverse strand, counting down.
ACCTGTGTTTGTTATCTGGTGCTGGCTCACTTTGAGCTCAAGCATAGTGGTATGAGCACGGCCGAGGGTAAGGGTTCAATACCAGCTACGGGAAGGTCAGACTGGCCACCTGTGTTTGTTATCTGGTGTTTGCTCACTTTGAGCTCAAGCATAGTGGTATGAGCACGGCCGAGGGTAAGGGTTCAATACCAGCTACGGGAAGGTCAGACTGGCCACCTGTGTTTGTTATCTGGTGCTGGCTCACTTTGAGCTCAAGCATAGTGGTATGAGCACGGCCGAGGGTAAGGGTTCAATACCAGCTACGGGAAGGTCAGACTGGCCACCTGTGTTTGTTATCTGGTGCTGGCTCACTTTGAGCTCAAGCATAGTGGTATGAGCACGGCCGAGGGTAAGGGTTCAATACCAGCTACGGGAAGGTCAGACTGGCCACCTGTGTTTGTTATCTGGTGCTGGCTCACTTTTGAGCTCAAGCATAGTGGTATGAGCACGGCCGAGGGTAAGGGTTCAATACCAGCTACGGGAAGGTCAGACTGGCCACCTGTGTTTGTTATCTGGTGCTGGCTCACTTTGAGCTCAAGCATAGTGGTATGAGCACGGCCGAGGGTAAGGGTTCAATACCAGCTACGGGAAGGTCAGACTGGCCACCTGTGTTTGTTATCTGGTGCTGGCTCACTTTGAGCTCAAGCATAGTGGTATGAGCACGGCCGAGGGTAAGGGTTCAATACCAGCTACGGGAAGGTCAGACTGGCAACCTGTGTTTGTTATCTGGTGCTGGCTCACTTTGAGCTCAAGCATAGTGGTATGAGCACGGCCGAGGGTAAGGGTTCAATACCAGCTACGGGAAGGTCAGACTGGCCACCTGTGTTTGTTATCTGGTGCTGGCTCACTTTGAGCTCAAGCATAGTGGTATGAGCACGGCCGAGGGTAAGGGTTCAATACCAGCTACGGGAAGGTCAGACTGGCCACCTGTGTTTGTTATCTGGTGCTGGCTCACTTTGAGCTCAAGCATAGTGGTATGAGCACGGCCGAGGTTAAGGGTTCAATACCAGCTACGGGAAGGTCAGACTGGCCACCTGTGTTTGTTATCTGGTGCTGGCTCACTTTGAGCTCAAGCATAGTGGTATGAGCACGGCCAAGGGTAAGGGTTCAATACCAGCTACGGGAAGGTCAGACTGGCCACCTGTGTTTGTTATCTGGTGCTGGCTCACTTTGAGCTCAAGCATAGTGGTATGAGCACGGCCAAGGATAAGGGTTCAATACCAGCTACGGGAAGGTCAGACTGGCCACCTGTGTTTGTTATCTGGTGCTGGCTCACTTTGAGCTCAAGCATAGTGGAATGAGCACGGCCAAGGGTAAGGGTTCAATACCAGCTACGGGAAGGTCAGACTGGCCACCTGTGTTTGTTATCCACATGAAGGGTTTAGAGCGATGCAGACCTGGAGGAGATGACCGACTGCTTTAACCAGAGCATTAGGACAGCATCAGTACCGCAAAACCATTCAAGGACCAGTCAAAGCTTAGCGGCTTAAGGATCATCACCCTTCAAAATACATTTGGGAAGGTTTTAGAGAAGATAGTCACTGTTAAACTGCAGGATTTTTTGGAAAGGGGGAAGCTTCTTCCAAGAGGCCTGGGGAGCTACAGGCCAGGAAAAGATACCTGGTCAAATGCAGCCACTTTTGCCTTTGATGTTTATGAGGGGTTCTAGAGTAGACAGGAAACGATGGCGGTAGCGCTTGATCTAGAGGATGCATACAATAGAGTTCGATATGATATTTTGATGACCGCACTGATGGAGAAGGGGGTCAATCCCTGGTCTGTGAACTGGATAGCAGCCGTCCTGCACTCTCGTTGGGTTGCTCTCCGTCTGGGTGCATGGACCTCAGAGCCACATATGTTAACCCCGGGACTGCCACAGGGATCTGCAGTCTCACCGGTGCTCTTTAATGTGTATACGTGCAAGATTGCAAACCTAGAAGCACCAGGTGTTGGAAGAATATTAACATTTGCAGATGATATTCTTGCATATAGGCAGGGGAGAGATAGGGAGCAAACAGCCCAGGAGTTACAGGCGACAGTAGATAAAGTGATTGACTGGTGCACAGAAATGAGTGCTGTCATCCACCCAGAAAAGGTGGCTGTTTTGTGGTGCTCTCTGGACAACAGGATTGTAAGAGCTGATGTCCCAAGCCTCGCGACAGATGGTAGAAATGTCAGCAGAGAGAAAAAATGAAGTATCTGGGGATCACATTTGAAGGAGCCTATCCTTCAAGGACCATGTGGAGACAGTTGTGACAAGATCTCAAAAGGGACTCAGTGCACTTAAAACTATGGCTGCAATGAACACAGAGCAGAGTGAAGTCAGCTGGTGAAGTTAGAGCGCATACAGAACGAAGCTATGCGGGTCATTCTGGGATGCACTAGTGACACCCCAGTAGTGTGTATGCATTACATCCTTGGTCTGCCGACTGTTGCTGGTAGGCTCAAGGTGATGCAGGCGAAGGCATACCTCAGAGTAGCTGCAGACACAGACCACCCACTGCATGAGGCGCGGGACGCAGTTAAGGGTCAGCGACTGATAAGAGGGAAATCATGGATGGCTCAGGCGGAGGATACGATCAGACAGGTGTGCCCCTTGGAGAACATTAGGCGTGGAGAGGAGTGGGTCAGAGTGCCAGCGGAGCAGTCAGACTTGTGCAGAGTTATAATCACATTAAGCCAGGAGTGCAGGGAGTGGCCAGCAGGGGCCATGGAAGTGAAAATCCAGCAACTAATTCAGGACAATGCTCACTCGGGTGATGTGATTATCTACACAGATGGTTCGGTGTCAAGAGGTGAGAGAAGTGGCTGGGGGTTCATAGCCAAAGCTAATGGTCGATGTTTGGGGCAGGAGAGCCTGGCATATGATACCACAACATCCAGCTTAAGAATGGAGGTGGAGGCAGTCACTGCGGCTCTCCGCTGGATGGAGAATACGACACACACACACATCGTGATTGTAACTGACTCAGAAAGCATGCTGACGAGGGTGAGGACGGGCAGGCTTCGTGCGGCGTGGCTTGCTTCGCTTCGGAGGTCACGGGTGACAAGCATCGCCTGGATCTTTTCTCCGGGGCATGCCGGTGTGCTGGGAAATGAACAGGCGGACAGATTGGCTGGCTCTGCAGAACTTGGTGGAGTATTGATACATGACAAGGCAGACGTGGTTGCGGCCTTGTGGGAGCACGTGCACACCTCGGAGGAGCAAATGGATTACCATGGTCTGGCAAGAATGAGACAGCGAGGAGTGACGAGGGGATCTGGCCGACGCTCAATGCTCAGAGGAAAGGCGAGACAGATTTATAATCAGATTGCTACTGGTACTATTAGTGTTGGAACTCTTCGCTGGCTGCTGAGGATGGGGACAGAGAATTTATGGGAATGCCCCGAATGCTGTGATGTTGATTCCTAAATCAAGTTAGTTAGTTAGTTAGTCGACAGATCATCCTCGTTGCACATCGAACCATTCAGTCCATAAGTGCTTGGATCCCCTCCTCAGCAAATCCCGCAGCGTGTAGCGGCTAACGACGCCAGTTCTGTTTGGTTTATCAATCTTCTTTGGCGTCCTGCGTAGTGTTCTTGTTTGGCCATCCCTCTTTTAATTTGCTGCTCTCGCAGTCTGGCCATTGTTGTAGATTCACAGTCATCACTTGGTTCTCGCAAAAGTCTCACTTCTCGTAGAGCATTCAGAATGTCAGCCTGGTCCATGGCGCGTCCGCCCTCCACAGTAGCCTCACCTGCAAGCTTGCAGCCCGCTCATTTCCTTGTACTCCCGCATGCCCTGGCACGAAGATGAAACTAATCTTTGCCAGCCGAGACCACTTCAGAGGCAGCAACCATTCTCTTCGGATCGACCCCTCCTCTATCCTCTTGATCATGTTCATTGAGTCGCTAAGGAAACAAGCCCTAGTGAATGTCTGTGTCTCGAGCCATGTTATTGCTTTACTTACTGCCATGACTTCCATGGTCAGGCTACTTGTGGTTTCAGTGAAAGCACCAGAGTTCTCCTTCACAATTTTCTCTCCGGCCCGAGCTGTAAAGGCCCATGAGCTTCTCACATGTCGGACGACCGACCCATCTGTGTAGATGACCGCGTCACCGTCTAGCGAATTCTCGAAAATCAACGCTTGTACTTCAGCCTCAACAGCAGCCGGATTTTCTTGTCTGCATTTTCTATCTAGTTGGATGCAAACTGAAAAGGATGTGCAGAAGTCTGTTGGCACTTGCACCCACTCCTCGCCAGGTTCTAAGTCCTCAAGTGAACACACCTGTTGAAGAATGTCTTCGGCTTGACCCATCCACGACCGTCCTCTTTTTAACCTGCTGCCCTTCACCTTCCTAATTTCACTATGCAGTGGATGTTGTGTGTTTGTGTTAATTCTGAGGTAGGCGCGTGCCCTGCAAACTTGTATTCTCTCTTCAATGGTTGGAAAATCAAGAAGGTAGCGCATCGCCCTGCATGCTGTATCTCTTGTACATCCAAGAATAATGCGCATAGCTTCATTCTGTATCCTTTCCATCCTTTCTATCTGCTTATGGCTGAGAGTCAGGATTGCCATTGCATACTCCAAAACAGACATGACCAGCCCCTCGTACAGAAGACATAGATGGCGCTGCTCACAGTTTGCTGCCGCCATCACCCGCATCGCTGCCAAACCCCGCTTGGCCTTTGTTATCACCTGGTCTATGTGCACATTATAAGCAAGGCTTCGATCAAACCGTATCCCCAGGTAATTCATTGCCTGCGTTCTTTCCACCGTCTCTGAACACAGCATTACAGTTGGTGTTGGATTGTTGACAATATGATTATTCAATGAGAACCAAGTCACTGTTGCCTTTGTTGGGTTGACCATTGCCCCAGCTTCATCACACCAAGTACTTATGCGATTGAGTTCAGTTTGTAGTTCCACAGCAACCTCCTCTCTATCCTTACCCTGACAATACACTAAAACATCATCGGCATATGACAATGTCCTGCCAGGTCCAGTGATCTGCTCACTGGTGATTCTCACTGTGTAGGCGTTGAACAGTACCGGAGATAATGGTGATCCCTGTGGTAGGCCAGGATATATTGTTGTTGGTTCCGAAGTCCAACTGCCACATCTAAAAACTACTTTCCGTTGGAAGAGGGCTGCAGCGATCCAACTAAGGAGGAATGGACTTACGTTTAGTTCAAGAAGCTGAAACATTAAAAAATCCAGTGGTACTCTGTTGTATGCGTCCTCAAGATCAATCGCTGCAGCAACGGTTTCAGTGCCTGAGTGGAAACCTTCATAGACATCATGGGCAAAGACTGCTGCATTGGTCCAGGTTTCTCTTTTTGGACGGTACCCACCCAGGGTAGGTGGGAAAACACCTTGCCTCTCTAGTTGGCTTGATATTTTCCTGGCAATTACCTTCTCCAGCAGCTTGCCTATTGTATTCTGCATGGTTATAATTCGATATCCCTGAATTTTTTTGTGGTCTTTGTCAGGCTTCGGCAAGGGAATCAGATAGCTGTGTAACCATTCCTCCTTGATGCTAGCACTCCCTATACTGTTGTCGTACATGTCTGCTAGTTTCTCTAGCTCATTGTCGGTACACCTATTTATGTCGTCGTATCTTATGCCATCAGGACCTGGAGCACTGTTTTTTGATCGTCGAAGCACAGCCTTGATTTCTTTCACTGTCACTGTGTCTTCATCCTGAAGTGTTCTGGGCCTTGCATCTGTCTGAGGTGACCTCCTTGGCCAGATTTCGGCCTCCCATGTCTGTCTGGTTGCTCTGCTCAAGGTAGCGTTCAAAGAGGGCTTTGCCCTTGTCCTTGTCAGTCCTCTGCCAGATGAGGTCAGCACCTTGGAAGTCAGAAATGCTCTTATTCTTGACTACACCACTCATGCTTTTATGTAGTCGCCAGAACAATTTCAGTGACTTGTCGGTGCTTACTCTTTGACACACCTCTGCCCATTTTTCGCTTTTAACCACCTTGACCAGTTTTTTTTAAATAGCTTACTTTTGTGTGCATCTCTCTTTCTAAGTGCAAGCAGGGACTAGGATGACCAACTCTATTCTTCTTGGCATTTTGCCATCTCCTTACAGCACTACGCTTATCCCCCCAAGCCTTCTCCACCTCGAAACTCCACCACGGTGGCTGCTCCCAGCTTTTTGTCCTGCCCTGAAACGTTCTGCGCTTGTCACGTCTTATTTTACTCACCACATCTTGCCCTGTACTGTCATACTGGAACGTCTTTACCTTTAGCTTGTGCTGCCTGGTTCTGCCTTTCTCCACCAATATGCTGCAAGGGTGGTGGTCGCTGCCATGGTGTCCTAGGACACCCCATCTACACACTGTAGTGAGTGAAGGTGAAACTAGCGCCAGATCAATAGCACTGTCCTCATCGCCTGGACGGCTTGCTGTCCTGGTGACACAGCCACTGTTGATACAAACCAGGTCGATGGTTTCCAGTGCAGTCTCGAGCTCCTCCCCTTGTGTATTGGAGGAAGTGTTTCCTAAATCAATCAATCAATCAATCAATCAATCAAACGATGATTAATGTCACATGCACCTACTGAAGAGAAAGAAGATGATATTAAAGAAGACTTTTATAATGATCTGGAAGATGTCTTAGAAGAAACCCCCAAACAGGACATCCTGATTGTGCTGGGAGACTTCAACGCAAAAATAGGTAGAGAGCAAACTCATAAAAAAGTTGCCGGTATGGAAAGCCTACATACAACTTCAAATGATAATGGATAGAGAGTCATCAACCTAGCAGAAGCCAAAGGACTGCAGATCAGCAGTACCAGACTGCAAAGAAAGGATATACATAAATAGACATGGAAATCATGTGACAAGAGAACCTATAATCAAATAGATCACATTTGAATTAACAACAAAAATGCATCAAACATACATCAAGTTAGAAGCTATAGAGGAGCTGAGTGCCACAGTGACCACTTCCTCGTTGGGGCAAAATTTAAAATAAAACTTAAGAGAGCTTTCTATGCTAAACTACAAAGGTTACACCCAACATATAGCAGAGAAAAACTACAAGAAATTACAGCCAAAGAGAAATTTGCAGATGCAATAAAATGTAAACTTGAAATTCTACAAAACCCGTTGGAAGTAAGCGTTGACCAAACTTGGTTGAACATCAAGAGTACAATTCAATCTACTGCAGAAGAATGTCTCAGTGTGTTAACCACGCATAGAAAGAACAGATGGTTCAATCAAAAATGTGAAGAAGCAGTCATTAGGAAAAAGAATGCCAGACAGCTATGGCTAAATGACATCAACAACATCCAAAAGGAAGAGCAATATAGAAATGAATGCAAAGAGGCTACTAAAATAGTTCGACAGCAGAAGCGAGAATATATGAGTAATATAATCAAAGATATGGAAACTAATCACCAGAAAAATGAATCCAGAAAGTTTTTTAAAGAACTGAAGTCAATGAAATGAGGGCACCAACACACACATATGGTTTAAAAGATACAAATGGGAATATGATAAATACCAATGAGGAAATGTGCAACACATGGAAAGAATACTTTGTTGAATTACTAAATTGTGAAGCTCCAAGTAACACTTTCCCACAGGAAGAGGTTCTAACGTGTGAACCACAAACTGAAGAACCTGCATTTGAAGAAATCCTATATGTAATCACACGACTTAAAAACAATAAGGCAACTGGGGCTGATGGAATTGCTGCTGAATTTATAAAGGCGGGTGGCCATGCATTACATCTAAAGCTATACGAACTAATAATAAAAATCTGGAGGACTGAAGAATTACCCCATGACTGGAAAGAGTCATTATTGATACCTATCTTTAAGAAAGGAGATAAGTTCCAGTATGAAAATTATAGAGGAATATCACTACTGTCCATAAGCTATAAGATACTATCCGCAGTACTACTAAATAGACTAAAACCATATTCAGAATACATATTAGGTGACTACCAGGCGGGTTTTAGACAAAACAGATCAACAATAGATCAGATATTTATCTTACGACAAATAGCCGAGAAAAATTGGGAATATAAAAGAGATCTCCATAACATTTTTGTGGATTTTAAAAAGGCTTATGATAGTGTCCATAGGAATAGTCTATGGAATGCTATGCAGGAATTTGGAATACCAAGGAAGTTAATCAACATGACCAGACTATGCATGGAAGATACTTATAACATAGTAACATATAAAGGCAGGAAATCAGACCCTTTCCAAATAACATCTGGCTTGAAACAGGGTGATGCACTATCGCCGCTACTCTTCAATCTGGCTCTAGAGAAAGTTGTAAGGAGGGTAAAGGAGGAATGTGATATTGGAGGAACATCCAAGCTGCTTGGTTATGCAGATGATATAGATATTATAGGGGAAAATGAACAAAAGACATTGGAAATATTGACTCACTTAAAGGAAAAAGCCCAACAGATGGGGCTGGTTATCAACCAAGATAAGACAGAATATATGGTAATTTCAAGAGAAGGAATGGCTAAAATCTCTGGCCACATACAAATAGATAATATGACCATTAAAAGAACGGAAACATACAAATACCTGGGTACAATCTTCAACTGCTCCAACATCATAAGGGAAGAAATACAAACTAGAATCAATTCTGGAAATAAGATATACTATGCACTACAACATCTACTAAAATCAAAGGCGCTATCTCGTAACACCAAGATCACAATATACAAAACACTGATCAGACCAGTTGTGCTGTATGGCTCTGAAACCTGGAGTACAACGAAAGGGGACAAAGCCTTGCTACAAACCTTTGAGAACAAAGTTTTAAGACACATCTTTTGACCCATTAGGGATACACAAAGTGGAGAGTGGAAAAGAAGAAGTAACAAAGACATCTATGATCTGTTTAAGTCCCCGCTAATCACTGGTATCATGAAGGCTAATAGACTACAATGGCTGGGGCATATAGAAAGAATGGAAGATAATAGGGAAACAAAACTCGCTTACACTCAGGAAATAAATGATCGTAGACCCCGAGGTAGACCAAGAAGACGGTGGAGAGATAATATATATACAGACCTACAAGCACTTGGAATCAACGACTGGCAAGAGAAGGTCAATCAGAGAGACGAATGGAGATGGATTGTATCTGCAGCAAAGAACCTCAATGGCTCGGAACGCTGAAGAAGGAGAAGAAGAAATGGATTAATCTGTTCTACCTCTCTTCAGTTCTGCATCATGTGCTTAACAAGAAGCAGTGGAATATAAGTAAAGTAAAGGACACTTTTCTCACGCCTTAATGTGTATGGGCATATGGCGTTCTCAGTTCATCCCAGAAAAATGGCAACCAAGAATTGTCTAGGGAAATAAAGATGGTCATTGTCATGGTGATTACATCATTCCTTGAGCACTGATTGGTCTATAAAATATGGGGCTAGCTCCATCAACCCACTTCACCTCAAGGTATAACACAGAATCCTTGACCTTGCCTGTACTCATCAAAACAGATGGCTTGTTTTTTCTTGTTCTGCAATGGCGCATCCATACTTTAAGAGCTGAATATTGAAGAAGGTTGGCTATTAAAGATGACAAAACAAAGAAAATCTAAATATTTTGGTCCCTTGAAACATCATGAAAGTTTGGAGAGAACAATAATGGAGGGGTATATGCCTGGGAAGAGAGGAAGAGGAAGGCCAAAGAGAAGATGGGTGCAGGATGTGGAGGATGATCTCCAGATGGGTGTATCGGAAGCGGGACATCTTGCTTATGATCGAGAGGTTTTCCGGAAGGTTGTTATGGGAGCGAGGTTCTGTAAAGGCTACTGAATGAATGAATGCAATGGCGCAGTGGTGGGAAGTTACGAACGCAATTTGCAATATCGTATACTATCTTCTAAACACAATCGCAAGTGATTTGGAAGCAGACCGTCTTGTGCATGTTTTTCATATAATGACATGATCATAGGTCATTCAGAAATCAATGGCAAACTAAGGAATGCAAACCTAGTAAATCGCAAACAGCCAACAATTGCTGTAAATGACATGCAACAACTTTTTGTGTTTTAACAAATGTTATCACAGTTTATGAGGAGTGTCTGTATCTGTATCAGAAATGACTGACAATACATGAGACAGTAGGTTGTAAAAAGACATGATGATCAATGCCACATATTCATCATCATCATGTGCCATGCTGTTAAGCATGGGCAGTCATATTTCACTATCTTACACGATCACCAGAGTCATGGATCAGTTCTGTGTTCTTGCCTCGACATTGCCATGTGGTGAAGCCATCAAGATATTTACTTCTCTGCCTTCCTCTCAATCTTGCCAGTTGTCACCAAGTTTTAAGTTTATTTCTCCTCATAGCGTGCTAAAATAAAATGGACTATCTGTGTCTAATTTCTCCAATCAGTTTAATTCATTTATGATGTGCCATGTCGATAAGCGTGGGTGGTCAGACTTTGCCATCTCACTCGATCACCAGAGTCGTGGATAGTTCAGTGTTCTTGTCTCGACCATACCACGTGGCTAAGCCATCCAGGTATTTACTTCTCTGCCTTCCCCTTGGTCTCTTCCCCTGAACTTGCCAGTTGTCATCAAAGTCTCTAATTTATTTCTTCTCATAATGTGACCAAAAAAATTGTGACTGTCTACGTCTAATTTCTCTAATCAGTTTACGATCTTCATTTGTTTCTAGTAGTACTTGGTCATTGGTTTTTCTGTCTATCCATGGTATTCTTTGTATTTCCCTCAGAAACCACATTCCCACAGCCATTAGAAGTATTGCAGCTTGTCCGCTCATTGTCCACATTTCACATTCATACAAAAGTATAAGTTCTATGTAGCACTTCAACACTCTTTTTCTTGTTGCAATTAATATCTTGTTATTGGTCAGTATGTTTTCCATCTGACAAACGGCTATTTTTTCTAAATGGCTAGTTAGTTAGTTAGTTAGTCGTGGTTCCAACTTCACGGCAACGGGTCGTCCCCATATTGCTCCGTTCCTGTGCCAGTGAATATCACATAAAACGCTCCTCACTGCCAAATGTGAACAATGGAGTAGACAGGAGTATCGGCAAGCCAACAGCCCGCACAGGTACACTGTGCATAATGCGGCCACCAGAATGCCAACACAAAAGTCCTCCATGAAAAATACAGTTCATCGTCGATGGAAACGGCAGTCACCAGAAAGACTTCATTGACCTGGGTTTTATCCCATATGGCTTGGTCTCTTTCCGCAGGACGACCCACCGAAAGTGCCGCACAAAGCACGAACTCCGTAGCTCCAGCGGTGACTCCCAGGAGTCTCCTGAAAAATGCACCCGTGAGCCGAAAAGGAAAACCAGTCAATCCAGCAACATCCGGCCGCCATCGTTCCGAACATGCAGTTCACACTACAAACAACCACCGACAGATGTAAAAGCATTCCACGCGAAACTCTCAGCTCACAGTGTCGCGCCACGCACTCACTCAGTAGCAGGGTGACGGAACCATAGCCTCCTTAGTCGCCTCTTACGACATGCATGGTAGGCAACAGTGTTACTATTCTTTGCTTCCCCGTATGGGCCCCAGACACACGGGCATATTTTTCTAAATGGCATGGACTATAAGATGAAGAAGACTAACTACATTTTTAAATTGTTTATTAAAGATTTTATCATTTTGGTTCAGTGAGAAACTTCTTATTTTCAGGGTAACCATGGCAGGGCTGAGAATGTTTGAGTCTCCAAATAAATTTACAGAATCTACACAGACAGTGGTGTGCAACTGTAACTGAATACAAGCACACAAAATACACTAAACGAACTGACAAAACAAAGTATGTATTGCACAAACAAGGCTTATACTAGTATAAATACAACGATGTGTTCAGAAAACAAGACAGAACTATCTGATGAATTACGGACAGTTCATGCTACCTGCTCTCTTACTTTAGCTGTGTTTGGCACTCTGGGCAATGCTGTATCAGTGACTTTGATCTGTAAGGCAAAGCTATACAAGGCTGCCCCAATGATGATACTGCTCATAGATTTGTGTGTAGCCAATGCATTGAGCACTGGAGTTATCCTGCCAATCATTTCTGCCACCAGCTTCTACCGCCAGTGGATATTTGGGGATATCTTTTGTAGAGCTTTTGGCTACCTTATTTATGTGGCACTAACTGCTGAATGTTTGATTCTCACCAACTTGACCATGTGCCAGTACCTGATGATTGTCCACCGCGTGTCCATCAAAGCAATCATTCTAAACCGCCACAAACATCTCCGTCTGTTTGCCTTGGTGGGTATGCCGTGGGTCATAACAACACTTGCCTTTCTTGTCCCACTCACTGGAACTTGGGACACATTTGGATATGAATATAAAACAGGCTACTGTAGTTTAATCAAGACGGACAGTGGCCTTGGTTACAGAGCCATAGTCTCCAGTGCTTTGATCTGTGTTACCACAGTTGTGACCTTCTACTGCTACTCCGCCATATTGTACATCCACATCAAATCCAGCAGCAATGCTCAGCGTGGACAACAAATACGAACTCCAGTATTTCAAGGCCGCACAAAGAGAGTCCTGATTATGATTTCAGCAATCCTGATCAACTACCTCATCACTTATGTCCCCTTTCTGGCTTCAAGCATTGTTGATCCGTGCCGGAGGCGAACCTCCTTGCTGATGTACACAGCTCTTATCTACATATCCTGGTCTCACGTGGCCATCAATCCCATCATTTATGCTCTAATGCACAGGAGAATCAGAGTTCTTTGGCACAATAATTTACGTTCATTTCCAACTACCATGTGCCACAAGTTCTCCTCAGGCAATACTTAGGAAAAGTTCAGAACCACATAAAAATGTAAACAATAAAGGCAAAAGAAACACCACAATATATACAGCTGAGTTGTGTCTTTATCTATACTACATTATGGCACAATGAGGTAGGGGTAAAAGCTACATTTCCTTCGAAATTTATGAAAAATTGTGAAAATTATTTGGTACCAATTTCTGAGACTGAAAATCAATTCCGAAAAAAAATCATGTTAAAAAAATAACACGCGGTGGATCAATAGAAATATCACAATAAATGGACAAGATCTGGAGGCAGTTACACCATTCAAGAGCATAGTGGGGGCAAGAACTGCACAAACAGCAGCAAATGGTAGGCTGAAACCAATATGGAAGAATAAAAACACATAACTACAAACCAAGATCAGATTACTGTCACAAGACTGTTCATTTCTATAACTCTATATGTGTATGAAACATGGAAACTGAATGTGAAAAGATTATATTCTTCACACACATCCTGGGATTATGAAATAAAGATCATGCCTGCATGAAGAATATCATCAGACAATATGAGGTGGCAGGTGCATACAAAGACTTCTTAACAATTCTAAAAACTGTTTTTTATGTATTATAATTTGTTACATGATGTTATATGAAGATGCCATTCCCACATATAACCCTGAAGCTGCGGTAGTGTTGTGCTTAGCATGCTGGCTGGCTGGCTGGCCTGGTGGTCAGTGGTTCAAATCCCGTTTAAGGTGGGGATTTTAAAAATTAACCTGCGCTTCAAGTCAACACAGCCTAATATGAGTACCAGGACAGTTCCTGGCAGTAAAGGTGACCACACCCGGGAAGATTACCCTGGTCAAAAAATGCCCACAGAAGTCGGATGTGTCGGCCTAACAGTGCAAGAGCACAGCTCTGTTGTAAACAGGCACTACGCAATCACGTCTGAAAAATCTCTTTGGATGAACGCAGAAGAAACAGAAGAAGAAGGTAGCCATACTGCTCATTAAGTGCCTGGTCTAAACACATAGGGCCTGAATGATAACCCAAATAAGCCTTAAAGAATGAAAAGAGGTTTGTTACATCCTTACTATTACTATATAAATTTATTTGTATTACTTTCATTACTGTAACTATTATTGCTACTGTGTTCTTTATTCCTGTTTTTATGCAGGATCAGATTTTGCAGATAGAAAAGATACTGTATAATGTGTCCCAAGTCCTAGAAGCTGTGGCAGCACACACGAGCTAGCCGACCTGATGGTCATAAGTTTGAATCCCATTGAGACAGGTTTTTAACAAAAATGGACTCGGGGGCCCACAGATGGACTCGGCCTAAAATGTGTACATAAAGGACGTTATTTTTTTAATAACCTTGAGCCGTATTGGGCATATGGTGCTAATTGATAATTGTATAGACCAATCGTCACCTGTGAGGTGATGTGGTCAATATCATGTCAATCACCTTCACTCCCAAGACATTTCCTCTACCTGTTGTCAGCTGGGTTCACGAATAAAACAAAAATCCAGCTTGATGTGAATTTAAACCTTTGATCACCTGCCCGGGAGACAAGCATCTAACCACTAGATCACAATAACCTCCTCTTTACTTTTATTGTACATTTTATACTGTTCCAGCCTCTATAATTAGAACCTATGTTGTTATTGTTTGTCACTGTTTAACATACATCATATTTTGGTCAATTGCATTTGGTTAGGTTTACCCTTAGTGGTTCCTATTACATTGGGTTAGATTTACCCTTAGTGGTTCCTAAAACATTTCACAATTTACTAATGACATTGTTACATTTATGTGCAAAGAAGAGAACTGTAACTGCATACCATAATTATAATATACCATAATTGTAATATACCATAACATGCCTTGCCTACAGTTGTTGAAATGAGCAGAAGATAATAAATATAAATCTTTACAAAGAGGGATTCTGGCAAGAGGGTCAGCTTTATTCACCAAGTTCCCCAACCCCTGGATATTTGGTGATATCTTTTGTAGAGCATTTGACTACCTTATTTATGTGGCACTAACTGCTGAATGTTTGATCCTCACCAACTTGACCATGTGCCAGTACCTGATGATTGTCCACCGCGTGTCCATCAAAGCAATCATTCTAAACCGCCACAAACATCTCCGCCTGTTTGCTCTGGTGGGTCTGCCGTGGGTTATAACAGCACTTGTCCTTCTTGTCCCACTCACTAGAACTTGGGACACATTTGGATATGAATACAAAACAGGCTACTGTACTATAATCAAGACGGACAGTGGTATTGGTTACAGAGCCATAGTCTCCAGTGCTTTGATCTGTATTATGACAGTTGTAACCTTCTACTGCTACTCCGCCATATTGTACATCCACATCAAATCCCACGGAAATGTTCAGCGTGGACAACAAATACAAAATCCAGTATTTCAAGGCAGCACAAAGAGAGTCCTACTCATGATCTCAGCGATCCTGATAAATTACCTCATCACTTATCTCCCCTTTCTGGTATCAAACATTGTTGATTCGTGCCGGAAGCGAACTTCCTTGCCAGTGTACACAGCTCTTATCTACATATCCTGGTCTCACGCGGCCATCAATCCTATCATATATGCTCTAATGCACAGGAGAATCAGAGTTCTATGGCAAAATATTTTACGTTCAATTCAATCTACCATATGCCACAAGTTCACCTCAGGCAATACTTAGGAAAGGATCAGGACTGCACCAACATGAACATTAAACAGAAATGGCAAAATAAACTCCACAGTATATATTACTGTAGATGTGTGAAGTATATGTCTTAATACATACTAGGTCATGACATAATGAAGTAGTAGTGAGAGTTCAATTTCCTTCAAAATTTACGAAAAATTCTAAAAATTATTTGGTACCAATTTCTGAGACTGAAAATCAATTCATAAAAAAATCATGTTAAAAAATAATCAATAGAAATATCATAATGAATGGACAAGCACTGGACGCATTTACACCTTTCAAGAGCACAGTAAGGACAAGAATTGCACAAACAGCTGCAAATAGTAGGCTGAAACCAATATGGAAGATTAAAAACACATAACTACAAACCAAGATCAGATTACCGTCACAAGACTGTTCATTTCTATAAATATGTATGTGTGTGAAACATGGACATTGAATACTGAACCAGATGTGAACAGATAATATTCTTCACACAAATCCTGGGATTATGAAATAAAGATCATGCCTGCATGAAGAATATCATCAGACAAAATGTGGTGGCAGGTGCACACAAAGACTTCTTAACAATTTTTAAAACTGTTTTTTATGTATTATAATTTGCTACATGATGTTATATGAAGATGCCATTCCCACATATAACCCTGAAGCTGCGGTAGTGTTGTGGTTAGCATGCTGGCTGGCTGGCCTGGTGGTCAGGGGTTCAAATCCCCTGTGAAATGGGGACTTTTGTTAACCACCTGCGCTTCAAGTCAAGACAGCCTAATATGGGTACAAGTATATAGGGCCTGAATGATCACCCGATTAGGCCTCAAAGTATGAGAATGGATTTGTTACATCCTTACTATTACTACTATTACTACACAAATTTATTTTTATTAATTTTATTACTATAACTATTATTGCTACTTTGTTGCTTATTCCTGTTTATATGTAGGATCAGACGTTGCAGATAGAAGAGATATTGTGTAATGTATCCTATGTCCTGGGAGCTGTGGTAGCACACACTAGCTAGCTGACCTGGTGGCCATGGGTTTAAATCCCACGGAGTCAGGTTTAAAAAAAAACTGACTTGGAGCCCACAGATTGACTCAGTCTAAAATGTGTAGGTAAAAAACCTTATTTTTTTTACACACTTTGAGCCGTACTGGGCATATGTTGCAAAACTGATAACTGTATAGACCAATCGGCACCTGTGAGGTGATGTGGTTAATATCATGCCGACCGCCTCCACCTCCCAAGGCATTTCCTGGTACCTGTTGTTGGCTGGGTTGGTGAATTAAACAAAAATCCAACTTGATGTGAATTTAAACCTATGACCACCAGCTCGGGAGACATCTAACCACTAGATCACCACCGCTTCCACTTTACTTTTATTGTACAATTTATACTGTTCCAGCCTCTACAAATAGAACTGATATTGTTGTTTGACACTGTTTTATGTTAGGATTTTTATCCTCATACATCATATTTTGGTCAGTTGCAATGAGTTAGGTTTACTCTTAGTGGTTCCTAAAACATTTCACAATTTACTGATGACAATGTTACATAATTTTGTCAATTGGATTGATTTAGGTATACCCTTAGTAGTTCCTGTAATTCACAATTTACTAATGACACTGTTACATTTATGTGCAAAGAAGAGAACTATAACTGCATACCATAACATGCCTTACCTACAGTTGATGAAATTAGCAAAATATGATCAACATAAATCTCTATAAAGAGGGATACAGGCAAGAGGATCAGCTTTATTCACTAAGTTTTATCCCGTCTGGCTCTCTCTCTCTCTACGGAATGGCTAGCTGCCTTCCAAAAAGTGGTGCAGAGTAGCTCCAGAGACGACCTGCAGGAGCCTGAGAAAAATTGAACTCATGAACCGAAAGAATGATCCCAGGACCTATGGAGTGTGAGACAGGTGATTCAACCATTTGGTCACAGAAACCACATATCTGAGGTCTTTATATAGTTGGTTAAACCCAGGTACCATTATTATTGGGACTCTTTGCTGGTTGTTGAAAATGAGGATGGAGCACATATGGGAATGTCAGTTCTTGACTTTACTCAACTAACTCTTAACCCTTGAACAAGGTAAACCCCCCCCCCCCCCCCCCAGATGTGTCTCCACCTTGTCGCGGTGGGTGGGGGGGGGGGGGGGGGCTTGCATGTCCCAGAGATCCCAAGAGCAGTCGACGGATGCACAACTACATGTCGAACAAGCCTTGGGTTAGGGACCAGACCAAGAGACACACAACCTGCTGCTCTGCAGGTAGACTGAGGATAGCAGTCAATGTAAACTAGGCGCACGATGCCGCTAAAGTTTGGTCCAGACACATACTCTAAGGCTCTCAGCTGAGGGATATGGCTGAACGCCTCTAAGCCATAAACACTCGGATGTGAGAGCCAGGCTGATACCCACCTACCGATAAATGGAGGTGAGATGCTGAGCACGCTACATGCTTAGTTCAGATACTTGTTCGAAGGCTCTCAGCTGGGGGATATGAGGGATCCCCGGATGAGAGGTTCTGGCCATTTCTCGCTCACTGAACGCGCACGGAGGTAAGGTGCTGAGCCAGCAGTACATGTAGCCTACCTCGTGAGCGAGTACTAAAGGTAGAAAAGTGCCCCAGTGGCATGAAATGTTTACGAAAAATGTCTGTATCTATGCTCATAGAGAGTGTAGTCAAGGTGGAAAAACGTCTCAATAACACAATATGGAATGCCTGGCTAGCAAATCCATTGCATGATCCGAAGTTCAAAGCGAAAGCTTACCTAGTGTATGTCATCCGCAGACTGACCGTTCCTGGTTTGTGTTTGAGCGACCAGTGGCAAGCGAAATGCCCAATAGATGGAAGTGAGAAATTAAAGCAGCCATGAGCTCGGGTGAGCCCAGTCTCAGAGCAACATGTGCCGGCTCTGCACCTATGGAAGCCTCCTTGGATAGCGGGGAACGCCCATGGTCTGCCCCTGCTTTCCCTAGAGGGTTAACCGTGATGTCTTTGACCGTTCTATCTTGACTAGCTGAGATGTGGGCGACATCACAACAATAAGTCCAACGATCCTCGAAACCCGAGGAAGGCTAACCTCATTAAAAATGCCCGCCGAAGTCGGAAGTGCCGTCCTACGGGTGGCAAAATAAAAATTGGCACTACGCTTTTACGTCCGAGTGAAATGTCTTGTCCGAATGTCTCTCGTGCTAGGAACAGCTCTGACTACCTAGTTTCCGAACGCTGCTCATGTCCTGGAACAGCTCTGACTAGCTAGTTTTCCTAATGTCCGTCGTGCCCGGAACAGCTCTGTCCGGGCACAACGACAAGTACATGTCCGAATCGAAAACTCACTGAGTGGATATCGTCTGCAGACCTGTCTGGTTTGTGTGGGAAAGGCCCGTGGTGAACGAAATGCCCAATATATTGGAGTGAGTAATTAAAGCAGCCATGAGCAGGACGTGACGATTCCCTCGGTGAGCCAAGCATCAGGGCACTATGTGTCAGCTCTGCAACTATGGAAGCCACCCTGGATGGCAGAAAATGCCATGGACTGTCCCTGCCTTACTTTGAGGGCTGATCGAGAAGCATTTGACCATTCCAACTTGACAAGCTGGGATGTGGACGGCACCACAAAAGTGAGAGTCCCACAGGAATGCTAACCTGCCAAAAATGCACACTGAAAGTCGGATGTGTTGGCCTAAGGGTTTCGGCCCAAGGGTGCCTAATTAGACACACCGCAATCACATCTAAAAAAACAAAAAAAAAAAAGAAGAAGAAGAAGAAGAACAAGGTAAAGAAACTCCATGTTGGGTGGTGACATAGTGTTTAGAATATCTGCTTATCAAGACATTTGTCAGAGTTTGGGATGGATACAGCAAAATATTAACCTTACAACATACCTTGCAACAAGAAGAAATAAACATTATACTACTACTGTGTATGTGTGTGTAAATAACCACACCTTGAATAAACTAATGAATGCATTGTCCATTTTACTATTGAGTATGTGTGTGTACATAACCACAGCTTGAATAAACTAATGATTGCATTGTCCATTTTACTATTGAGTATGTGTGTGTACATAACCACAGCTTGAATAAACTAATGATTGCATTGTCCATTTTACTATTGAGTATGTGTGTGTACATAACCACAGCTTGAATAAACTAATGATTGCTTTGCCCATTTTACTATTGAGTATGTGTGTGTACATAACCACAGCTTGAATAAACTATTGATTGCATTGTCCATTTTACTATTGAGTATGTGTGTGTAAATAACCACAGCTTGAATAAACTAATGATTGCATTGTCCATTTCATCTTTCAATAATTAGTGAGGATCATCATCATTACTAAGGACAGGTCGACAGGTTCCACAATCTCCCCCTTAACATCTCCGCCAGTGTATATCAATTGATGGCATTATTTCTGTGTTGATTAATCAAATGTCTTGTGTCCTTGATGAAATGTTCATGTCTGGCAGTTCCACGCTTCACTCCCATCTCCTTCAATCAGGACAAGGAAGCATATTTTCTAGCGTAGTTCCTACTGGCATTGGAGAAATCCTGCTCAAGGTGGAAAAGGTTGTTTGAAAGAAATTCCACCCCTTGTGATCATGTTATTCCAAAGAGTACATTTTCTTTGCCAGAACTGCAGTTCCAGTTTCAAATTTCCAGTGAAGAGGGATGTGTTGTTGAGGAATATGCCTTGTAAAATGGGCAGCTGAGATTTCTATGGGAAGTTCTATAATTTTACACTCCTTTGTCCATATCTCCCATAGGATTACCTTTACATAGGCGGAGCAAACTAGCTGCCCTGTATGCATATGGTAAATGATCAAGACAAGGGAAATAATTATGCATGCGTTACGAATGTAATTAACTGTGCAGAGATGACACAGTGATTGCCCATGATCAAGATGAGACAAGGGAAATATCTGGTGAAAATACCCATGTCATTACTGAGCGGACTAGAAGCACTGATTTACAAATGATGAAAATAATGGTGAACTGTTTCTGTGTTAAACATGATCATCATCAGTGCCTGGCTGACTGGCATGGGTGTGATGCTTCTCCACATCTTGCGATCTCCAACAGCATGTTTACATTCATGTGTTAACTAACACCTTTCTGTGCATAAAGCTGTCACAAATCTTCTCTATCCCTCTCTACATAAACACAGGAAGCTATCTATGTTGTAAGATATGTACTGTACATTGTTTTCATTCATTTTCCTTCCTATGATTTCCATTATGAAGTCTGAGGTCCATGTAAAGTATGTACATGTGTTGCTGCTTATTGTTTCTTCACAAGAATTAACATACCTTTGTGTTTCATATCCTGGTGCAGCCAAGATCTTTGTAATCAGATCTAAAGCTGCATGTGCCTACTTCATATCACATGTTGCAATGTATATTTCACAACTGCCCTACCTGACAACCTGTCTCAAGCAGGATATCTTTCTAGCAATCTACGAATGTGACACGTGTTGGACATCAGATCTGCCTATCATGATGACCATCATTAAGAGTTTGGGCTGTCACAGTCTCACAATATTTTTTTTTGTTTCCTGCATATCCTTTACAGGACATAGCTGTCAACATCAGCATCTTTCAGCTGATTGTTGATTTCTTGGCAAGATTACGCTCAGTAGTTTGCCATTGCTTTCTGAGCAGCTGGTTCACATACCCCATAAGTTACCAACGCAATGAGAACCGCTACAGATTCTCACGCAAGTTACGTTCCTCACGTGGATATACGGGATTACGGAGAAAGACGTTAAGCCCTAGGCCAGGGAGACTGGCTCTCACAATATTACCAAGGATAATTCATGCGTGTTCTTGTCAGTTTGCACCTGAGACATGGGGTGTGGACATCATAATAACTGATACCTGCTAGCCAGAGTGATATGTAAGTGGACATATTTTCGCTTATACACACAATACTGTGTACTTTCATGTCCTAATATCTTTCATGTCTTAATATCTTCTATCTTTTAACATCCTCCATGTTGTAATATCCTCCATGTCCTAATATCTTTCGTGCTTTTAATATCTTCCATGTTTTAATACTCTCCATGTTTTAACATCCTCCATGTCTTATCCATGTCATAGCATCTTCCGTGTTTTAATATCCTCCATGTTTTATCCATGTCTTAACATCTTCCATGTTTTAATATCCTCCATGTTTTATCCATGTCTTAACATCATGCATGTTTTGATACTCTCCATCTTTTAATATCCTCTAGGTTTTAAAACCTCCATGTATTAACATCCTCCAAGTCTCAACATCTTGCATGTTTTAACATCTTCCATGTTTTAATATCCTCCATGTTTTAACATCCTCCATGTTTTAATATCCGCCATGCTGATCCACATGGCTGAATGGGTAAGAGCGCGTGTTCTTAGACATTCATTGTGCTGATGCCGAGGTAAGTGGTTCAACCCTTACACCGGACAGCTGGACTAAAATGTTGACCTACTCGTCCTTGTCTTGGGGACGTAAATCACAAGTACTTCTGAAGTCGGAGTTGGTTCGCCTGATGGCGAGGGACACTGTTAATAAGGAAAGCTAATCCACAAGCAAAATTCAGTCCATCACTACTATAAATAGTGTGTATGGACTATGCTTGAGTTCAAAGTAGCAAGCGCAAATAAAAATAGTATCCTCCATGTTTGAACATATTTCAAGTC